>VDFB02355071.1:0-66373 GCA_007258455.2 Sequoia sempervirens
AACCCCTTTTTATCAAGCTTAGAAGCTTCCAGATTTTGCATTCTACAAAATCGGATTTTCCTTTTTTCGTTGATTTTTCCCTTTTTCGATGATGACGCGAAAAAGTAGGAGGAAATTTTTTCTCGGGGTTGCCGCCCCCGAACCCCCGCTTTTTGGGGGCTATGGGGCCCGAACCCTGGCAAAGATACATGCCGGGGTGTACAGTATACCATGGGCTATACAATATAGCATGATCAGTCACCACATACCAACAAATACTCCCCCATCATTATCTGTTATAATACGTCTCAGAAGTTTGTTAGTTTCCCTTTCAACAACCATATGAAATTTTTGAAAAACATCTAAAACTTGATCCTTACTCTTAATAGGGAAATCCCACACCTTTTTCGACACATCGTCAATAAAAGTAACAAAATACGCAGCCCCACCTAGTGATTTTATATTAAATTTGCCACAAACATCAGAATGCACCAAACCTAATATTTTTGTATCATTTTTTTAATTATTCCTTAAAATGACACTCTTTTCTGTCTACCCATAATACAGTGTTCACAAAATTTAAATTCAGTACCTTTTATTCCAGGCAAAAGTTTTTGCTTAGCAAGTATTTTCAAACCTCTTTATGTCATGTGTCCAATTTTTTTGTGCCACAAATCTGCTGCAGGTTCCTCTGCAACAATAGCAAAATTTGACTTTTGCAGCTTCGATTTTAATGTATAGAGAGTGCCTATTTTCTGCCCCTTTTGAAACAACTAGTGAACCTTTTTCAATTTTCCAACATCCCTTTCCAAATACTATATGGCAACCTTCATCATCTAGCTTTCCAGTTGAAACTAGATTCATTCCAAGCTCTAGTGCATGCTTGACCTGTTTAAGCAATAAAATACAACCATCTTTTTTTTTTATTAAAACATCTCCCACTCCCTCAATATTACATAAATTATTATTACCCAAGCGAACCTTACCCAAATTACCAGATTTATAAGAAACAAAATTTTCTCTGCTTGGGGTAGCATGGTAGGAGGCTCCATAATCTAAAATCCAATCAATATCATGATTAGAAGTATAAAGGCATGCATCCTCATATGAAACAGTGATTAATACCTCACCATCTAATGCAACAGTCATAGTATCTTCATTTGCACTTGCTAGTTTTTGATCATTTTGCTCTCGCTTCCAGATTCAACATTATCTTTTCATGTGTCATAGTTTGCCGCAATAATAACAGGTGATTTTGCTTCTTCTTGATTTTGATCTTCCTCTTGACTTTGAACGCCCTTGTCGGTTCGGATCAAATTTTCTACCGCGATCAACTAGGGCTAAGCCTTCTCCTCCCTGGTTCTCTGTCATTGATTTATGTTGCAGCTCCTCATTCATTAAATTGCTATTGACATCATCAAACTTTAGAGTTCTTCCAGGTGTCGAAGTGTTAATAGCTACGATCAGGTTCTCCCAGTTGTCCAACATTGAACACATTAATAAGATGGCTCTAATCTCATCATCCAAAGTGATTTTAACAGAGGCAAGTTGACTAGTAATTATGTTGAGCTCATTTAAATGTTCTGCTACTGAAGCACCCTCCTTCATCGTGAGATTGTATAATTTTTTCATCAGAAAAACTTTATTTGATGTTGTGTTCTTCTCATATAGATCATGAAGCTTTTTCCATAGTTTTGTTGTTGTCTTCTCTCTCGCAACATTAAAATACACATTTTTAGCCAAATATTGACGGCTGGTTCCAACCACCTTTCTATCCAACTTTTTTCAATCTTTATCTATCATCGTTGTGGGTTTCTTTGATATTCCTTTGATCGACAAATATTGATCCTTCAAAATCAATATATCCTTCATTTGGGATTTCCACAGGAAAAAATTAGCCCCGTTTAACTTCTCCATATCACTCGTTGTGAGCTCCATGTTGCTCAACAAAAAAACCTACACACACCAAAACTTCCAACAATCTGGCATTCTGATACTAGTTATGAAATTTAAAATAGAGTATGTGATAAAAGCAGCAATAAAATAACCACAAGAAACAAATTAGATAGCAAAATGATATGAAATGGAGTACATAGAGATTTACGTGGAAAACCTCCAATGGAGGAAAAAACCACGAGCAAGAATCAACAGTTTGTATTATAGCATAAAATCATTACATTAGAAGCTCTTTTCATCTTCTCACAATTCTTCCAATACAAAAATAATACCATGCAAACAAGGGAGAGCTTTTGCATATTTATAAAAAAGAGGAAACTTTCGAATGAGAAGTTTCTAAACCATAAGGAAAAATCTAGAAGCATCTATTTGAAATTAGAAGTTTCTTAAATTTAGCTTCACACAACTAACACATCTGTTCCTATTCTTGGTCAAGATTGTATGGAGGACGTGATTATTTTCCAACGCCTTCACTACCTTTTATGTTTCGCACGGGCTATAGGTAATGGGAGCCACGACAGTTATCGCGGCCTTGATGTGGAGCCTGAAAAATAGATTCTCATTAATTTTTGTCTTTTGTTGTTATTTTGTAATGTCAGTTCTGTTGCTTGGTCGATATGGGTGGAGTTGTGGAGTTGTGCAATTTTATTATGTTCTTCCTTGTATTGGATTTATTTTGGTATTTGTGAATATATGATAAGTTGTATCTTTATGGTCAAGGTTTTTTTAAAACTTTGTATATATTGTCTTCAATATTTGGTGAAAATTGCTTAAGGAAGGTTAAATTTTGCACATGGTGCAATTGAATTTGGGAGTTGTGTTGTTTTCAACTTGGCATTCATTCTAGTATTATATTGTTGGTTCTGTCTTTTTAGAATTAGCAAGTTATGAGAATGTTAAAAATGAAGAAAGGATTGAGGTGCACTTGCAAATAAAGTTAAGTTCTTGAACAAAAGATTTTCGAGTCTAAATAGTGTTTACATGTTGCAAGCATGAGCTTCTCAGTTGAAATGAAGAATGTATTTGGCATCAGGAATGTAGAGTTACAGTGTTGTGAAAGTCCTCAATGAGTTGGTGCTCATTTTGAAGTTGGTGCTTCAGCAAATTGGTGCTCACTTTTGTAATCTAGAGATTGTAGTCTCTTGGGTTGGTGCCCTTTTGAAGTTAATGAAGCAATAGTTTTGTCGTGATTTTTTACCTAAAAGGGTTTTCCACGTGATATTGGTGTTCTTCTTGTCAAGTGCTTGTTCTTACTATTTTGATTGTTGTCTTATGGATTTAAGTTTTAATGTTCTAAAATACTGATTCACCCCCCTCTCAGTATTTTATGTGTGCTCTTCAATTGGTATCAGAGCAAGGTTCCTTCAAAAAGAGATCTTAATCAATTGAAGGTAGATCCTATTAGCACACATGGCTTCTAATGAAGGTCTTTCTACAAACAAAGCTCCTTTATTTGATGGGTCAAACTACATCTTCTGGAGTATATGAATGCGTACTTATTTGATGACTTTTCAAGAATGACTTGGGTTGTGCATTTTTGAAGGAAAAATCAAAAGCACTTGAAAAATTTAAGGCATTCAAATCCTTAACCTCAATTGAATTTGTAGATTTTTGCGAAAAACATGTTGATAAAAAGGCAATTCTCAGTAGCAAGGACACCACAACAAAATGGTATGGTTGAAAGAAAAAACAAAACAATCCAGGAAATGGCTTGTAGCAGGCTAAATGAGTCAAAGGTACCTAATTCATTTTGGAGAGAAGTTGTCCATACTGTTGTTTACATTCAAAATCATGGGCTGATTAGAGCAAAACACAAGACTTCATATGAATTATCGAAAGGTAAGCTTGCTTTAGTAAAATATTTTAGAATTTTTGGAAGTCCATTCTATATTAGAAATGATGAAGATAATCAAGGCAAGTTTGATCTTAGGGCTGATGAAAGAACTTTCTTAGGATATTCTTCTAAAAGTAAGGCTTATAGATGTTATAACAAGAGATTATGCAAAGTTGTTGAAACAAACTTTCAAAACAAGATGCAAGGTGATGAAAGTAGTTGCAAAGAAGATGAAGAGGAAATAATTGATCAAGAGACACTTTCAAATGATCAAAATGGGACAAGAAAAACAACTCCAACAAATACACCTACAAAAGACCAAAATGAGACTTCATCAAAGGCTCTATTAAAGACTTCATCAAAGTTTGTTCAAAGAAATCATCCAGAAGATCAAATTATACAAGAAGGAAGACCAAGAACCATTGGAGAATTGCAAATTATTTTGAAGATAAAGATGTCTCTTTGCTGTCCAAGATTGAGCCTAAAAGTTTTGAAGAAGCGGTTGAAGATAAACATTGGGTAGCTACTATGGAAGAAGAGCTTGATCAAATACAAAAAAGTGAAACTTAGGAACTTGTCCCAAGACCCAAAGACAAAAACGTGATTGGCACGAAGTGGGTGTTTAGAACAAGTTGAATGAAGATAGTCAAGTGGTAAGGAATACAGCAAGACTTTTATGTAAAGGATATGTACAGGTTGAAGTTATAGACTTTGAAGAAACTTTTACTCCTTTTGCACGTTTAGAAGCTATTAGAATGTTCTTAGCTTTTGCTACTTTTAAAGATTTCAAGATTTATCAAATAGATGTAAAATCAACTTTCTAAATGGTAACTTGGATGAAGAAGTGTACATAGAACAGCCAAATGGGTTCATCATTTCAAAAAATCAAAACTATGTGTGCAAGTTAAAGAAGGCACTCTATGGGCTTAAACAAGCTCCATGTGCATTGTATGCTAGATTGGACAGATGTTTGCAGCAACAAGGTTTCAGAAGAGGGATAGTGGACAGCAATCTCTATGTCAAGGATGAAGGTAATCATATGTTGATTGTTGTCATTTATGTTGATGATCTTATCTTTGGAAGCAATGGTGAGAAGACATGTCAAGTTTTTGCCACAAACATGTAGGAGTTCGAAATGTCTATGATTGGTGAGTTGTCCTTCTTTCTTAGTTTGAAAATTTATCAATCAAATAAGGGCATATTCATTTATCAAACAAAGTATATTAAAGAGATGTTGAAAAAGTTTAGAATGGGGGATTGCAATCTTGTAAGTACCCCATGGTGACAGGATACAAGTTGAGTAAAAATGATGAGTCCTCAAATGCTAACCAAACTTTGTCTAGGTCTATGATAGGAAGTTTGTTGTATGTAACAGCTACTAGACCTGACATTATGCAAGCAATTGGTTATGTAGCTAGATTTCAGGCTACTCCAAAAGACACACATGTACATGGAGTTGAGAGGACCTTCAAGTATCTCAAGGGTACTATGGACTATGGGTTGTGGTATCCAAAAGGCAAAGATTTCACTCTCACAACTTAAATAGATGTAAATTAGGGTGAATGTGTTGATGATAGAAAGAGCACAAGCATAGGTGCATTCTTTCTAGGAGATTGTCTTGTATCTTGGTTGAAAAAAAAAAAAAACTTCTATTTCTTTATCTATAGTTGAAACAAAGTACATTGCAACAATGTCTTGTTGCACACAAGTATATGGATGAAGCAAACCTTGAAAGACATAAAGGTAGAGTATGAGCATCCTATTTCTATCTTTTGTGATAATATGAGTGCCATTAATATTTCAAAATACCCAGTTATGCACTCTAGGACTAAACATATTCCTATCAAGTATCATTTTTTGAGAGAACAAGTTAGTAATCAGCAAGTTAAGTTGGAATATGTCACCGCTAAAGAATAGATTGCAGATATATTTACTAAGCCTTTACCAAAGGAAACATTTAAATACTTGCAGAACAATTTGGGAGTGATTTCACTCCATCTTCGAGAAGTTTAGACTTAAGGGGAGCTTCCATTGTCACATTTTATCATCCTCGTTTTAGTTATGCAAATTGTTTAGTTTTTCATTGATGTCAAAGGGGGAGTAGTTAGGGGGAGCAATACAGGTTTCAAAAGGAGTTGCCATCAATGACAAAAGGGGAGATTGTTGAATATTTTTGTCATTGAAGTCAAAGGTAGATGGTTCAGTTGCGTTTACAAATGATGTTTTGAGATTTGGTTACCTGTGACGCTGAACTTGTTGCAGATTTTTCTGAGTAGTTCTTTTCATAGCAAAATACAAGATCATAGCTCTTCTCCATGTAACTATGATTCTACAACAAGAATTTCAATTTGTAGTTTGCACGATGGAATGCTTCTATTAAGCTGACATTTTTTATACTCTTCATGGTATAGATTAAAGTGGTTGAGTTGGCCACTTAAGGGTGAAAATGGAGATCGCGTACACAACATTTAATGAATAAACATCTTACGTAATGTCCAAAAATATGATTCCTAGATCACAGAAGTCGGATTTGCTCAAAATTGGTGGTTGCGTTTTATCAAGCTAGACTTAATCTTTGAATACGAGTGGCTTAAAATCGAAATTGTGTGCCTTAATTGCTATTTTTTATTTTGACTTCTTCAGTGCTCCTATCTGCCATCGAATTTTTGTAACATTAGACTATTTATTATTCCATCATCTTTTATTCTTAGCTCAACGTTTCTGTTGTGTGGGGCGGCTTGAGACATTATGGCGAATTCCTTTCTTCCTGCATGGAGTTGGCTTACATAATATCTAACATAGAGTCGACTTGCATAATATCTGACGAAAACGCATTTCATATTAATTCATTATACCCATGTGATGGGCGGCTTATGGATTTCTATCGAGTTCATGGTTGACGATAGTGTTTTTAAATCTTCAATGAAATTTACAAGAAATTTGAGTGTGAAATTTTGTGTGAATGAGAAGATTTCCATGCACTATTATTATTGGTGGGTGCATAAATGTCTGGCCTTCGTGGCATTTTCAACCACGTAGACTTTATTCTTAGAAAGTGGCGTATAGTGTCCATGATTGCATAAATTATATCCACTGTCGTATTCATTATGGCAACGTTTGTTCCTATTCTTGGTCGAAATCATATGGAGGACGTGATTACTCTCCAACGCCTTTGCTACCTTTTATGTTTGGCACGGGCTGTAGGTAATGGGAGTTGCAAGAGTTATCTCAACCTTGGCGTGGAGCTTGAAAAATAGATTCTCATTATTTTTTGTCTTTTGTTGTCGTTATTTTGCAGTGTCAATTCTCTTGCTTGGCCGATATGGGTGGAATCGTGGAGTTCTGCAGTTTCAATATGTTCTTCCTTGTATTGGATTTATTTTGATATTTGCAGATATATGATAAGTTGTATCTTTATGGTCGGGGTTTTTTAATAACTCTATGTATTGCCTTCAATATTTGATGAAAATTGCTTAAGGTTAACTTTTGTACAAGGTGCAATTGAATTTGGGAGTCATGTTGTTTTCAACTTGGTATTTATTCGAGTATCATATTGTTGGTTCTATTTTTTCAAAATTAGCAAGTTACGAGAATGTTAAAAATGAAGAAAGGATCGAGATACACTTGCAAATGAAGTTAAGTTCTTGAACAAAAGATTTCAGAGTCTGAACAATGTTTACATCTTGCAAGCATGAGCTTCTCAATTGAAGTGAAGAATGTATTTGGCATCAAGAATGTAGAGTTACAGTATCATGAAAGTCCTCAGTGAGTTGGTGCTCATTCTGAAGTTGGTGCTTTAGTTGTTCAAAGTTGGTACTCACTTTTGTAATCTAGAGATTGTAGTCTCCTGGGTTGGTGCCCTTTTGAAATCAATGAAAGCAATAGTTTTGCCTTGGTTTTTTACTCGAAAGGGTTTTCCACATGATATTGTTGTTCTTGTCAAGTATTTGTTTTTATTGTTTTGATTGCTGATTCTTATGGTTTTAAGTTCTAATGTTCTAAAATACTAATTCACCCCCCCCCCCTCCCACTCACCATAGCCTTCTAATATGAGAATTGAACAATCTAGCAAGATATGAATTAATATTTAATCTCTTCTTCCATGATTCAGGTTATTGGGCACAATCTTTCATAACTTCATATATATCATTTCATATCATCAGAACTGAGACTTCAATACTTAAGCAAATTGAGACTTCAAAGATGTCTATAGTAATATCTTTCACTAGAGAATACAAAATCCCTACTTTCACTACACAATATTGAAATTTATCTTTGATAAGCTTATTAGGGTAGTTAGATGCCTCAAATTTTGCAGCTGCAGAATGAAGATAGAATATTGCTTGCTCTTACCTAAGTGAACCTTCTACTGAAGAGAAGCATAAATCTTTAAGAACTGAAGCCTTTGACTTGTCCAAAGAGAGTGAGGTGCCTCTGAATTCCTCCATGGGTTTCTTTGCAAACAATACTTTGCCTTTGGGTGCCATTTTAATCCATAGCTTGAATTTCTTAATCATAATTCACTTAATCAATTACACATCACCTTCATGAAGCTTTACAATTTGAAAATTGCTCATAAAACACTCTTTGAGAATTCTGTAAACTCAAAATCTTCTTGAAACATATAAACCTCAGTGTGCCTTTTATTAATCTAAAACTGTTACTGCAATCTCCATGGCTAGCCAATAATGATCATGCAATCAATAATCCAGATTTTGCACCTACTTACCATGAAAGCATGAGCACCTTATGTCTGTCATATGCATCTACTGTGCATCTTTTCAACACATTTTATGTTTTGAAAATGGCATCTGTTGTTACACCAGAGATGAGGGAAAATGTTGACTTTTCAAAGTTCCCAGGATGAAGACACATGTAAACATCTTGTTTTCCTGAAAGAAAGGCTCTAATAACAAAGAGGTGCAAAAGATAAATAAAGTCCCTAATAAGATCCACACATAATAATTGCAATAAGACAATGCAGAAGATAGATCACACATTCCACGAGATGTTTGAGGGCCAAGATGCCCTAATATTCAATATATTTAGAAAATGAATAAACCCTCAATGTGGGGTAAGACCATATAATACTCCTTATGGAAGAAGCCAGTCCACACTATATCTCCATGAGATCCCAAACACACATCATACTTTGCACATATCCTTACAATGATATTCACCTCCTTTGTATAGACCTCTTGATAACATAATGTAGGGGTCAACCATTAACCCATTTAAGCCTACTCATTACCTAATATAATTAATTACTCAATATAACTAACTTAAAGATGTGTGCCACATGTCAACATCTCCATCAATCTATAAAGAATATAATATCATATCCCTTGGTACATGGTAGTCTCATGATAACATTTAACCAGATCATGCCACCTTGCTAAATCTTGCTATTCTGAGGGATTTATAACCCAGTAAACTCAAAGGTGAGAGATTTAAAAAAGACTTGATAACTAAAATTTAACTAGATTGTGCCACATGATGCCATCTCACTGTATTGGAGATTTTTGAAATGATTTCAATCATCATCACTGAAGATAGGGCAAATATTTTCAATTTCAGGCATGTTGGAGTTTAACAATAGTTACAAAGCATTTAATTGTAAAATCAGCTAACTTGCAAATATAAGAATTATATTAATACATTGTATAGCCCAATATTCTATAACTATAATTTCTCAGTCATCAAGTAAAGTTCACAATTTTTGCTGCTTGTTTGTTTGGATTTGCTGCGATGTTTTTCTTACTTCGTCCCATCAAGTAATGTTTCTTTTCAGTGCCACTCAACTTCAGTGGCTCCATCTCAACTTTGGATGATAACTCATCCACTTTACTATAGTCAAATGAATGGCTATCAGCATTGGCTTTAATACTATTGTCTTCTAAAGTGAAATCATCTTCTAAATCATCTCCACTACGAAATACAATTCGTTGCCCTCGCTCACCAGGCTTGGCTGCTATCGCAGGTTCTTTTGCTGCAAAAACAAGCATTTAAAAGAGAAGTAGATCTTGTTAGATTATGTCTATAAATGAGATAATGTTTTTTTATTTATTTTATATGTAAACTATTAATGTCCCAAAACATCATCTCTATGGTGAAAAGTACTAGTTGAAACAATTTGTCTTATAGGGAAATAACTTCTTGTTTGGACAGAAAGCAACACTGTTGAAAGTTGACTGCATTTTCCCAGTACAACTTACATATTTGAAGTTTTGTTCTGCCTTGACCACTTCCGAAATTCCGCTTAAGCTTCTCTGGACAATCTTTTGCTAGATGAGTCAGACCACCACATATCTTACATGATCCACCCTGCTTTGCATGAAATTTAATTTGAGATCTTAAGCCAAAAGGATGTATATCCTCAATTAAAAAGCATTGGTGTATTTTTGTGTATTGTCAAGAGTAAAGAGACAAACTTATGAGCTCAAGAATATACCTCCAAATATTAACTACACTAGAACTTAACCCAAACCAAAGCAACACATATGAATAATAAAACTATGTCTTACCACTCCATGTTTTTTGTAAGAACGCGGCCTTTCTGACAGAAAAGAATTTTCACACAACAAATAGCAAGAGCAGATAAAAGGTAGATATAATCATGAATATCTCAGGTATCAATAAGCTATAAGAGTACATAATAAGGGATATTACACTTTGTGATATGTTAATATGACAAAGTTGTGTCATTAAGGCAAATAAGTAAGGAATCAGACAGAAAAAGAGGTTTACTTGTTTCATATTCATTTGGAAGGTAAGCGTCACTTTTAAGAATCAAAAGGTGGCCATGCATGATAAATTTGTATGCACACTGCATTGGATGGGCATATCAATAATACTTTTTGAAGAGTTTTGAGAAATTCACATGAAAATTTTATTCCCTTCTGGTTCATGTAGGTTCGACTTGCTAATATTTTATAAATCCATCTGAGCCTTATATAAAATCCACATAGTGTAGTCCTTTGAGTTTCAGGGATGGCAAAAAAAATCCAGATTTTTGACGGGTGGGATGATGGCTATTACAATAATATATAAAGGATAATAATTTAAATTTTAGAGTACAACAAAATAAAAATTTAAATAACTATAACAAACTAAAGAAGCTAAAATTTAAAAAATTTAAAGACAATAAGCCAAATTTGCAATGATTATGCATTGATCCAGATTCCAATAATCCTAAGTTACCGGTTCCTTGGATTTTGCTCCCATGCCTGCTCTGGGAGTGTTTGGGTACGGGAGTGGCTGGGAGCAGCAGGGTTCCCTATGGATTCTTTAACTACAATTTATTGAAACTTAATTAACCTTTTCAACCTATTTTAATTTTTGTGTTGTGTATAAACAGGAGAATGTGCCTTCATTTATGAGTGGATGTTAAATGATCCTTACACTAATTATTTTTAAGTTTTAACTGTCCCTTCCATTTACTCATTTACAGGACTTGTAGTGCACAACACACTCAGCATTCTCCAGAACACTCTTATTTTTCTTTAGTGCAATATTAATTACCTTGAATTCATTATACCTTTTTTTCTACTTTCCAACCATATCATTTCAATGCCAATCCAGAGTCTGCAATAAAAAATCACAGGACTTGTAGTGCAATGAAAATGTATGTGCTTGAATTTTCTCTGCTACACAGCCCAGCAAAGCATCTGGACCTTAAACTAGTGTCCTGTAGAATTTCCTGCCAAATCATAACACTGGATGTTTCAACTTAAAGCAGCAGATATGATTATCAGCATTTGATAGACATCATGATGATTGATGATTGATGTATCATACTATCAAATGTATTTACAATTCTGCATATTTTTTATTTTTTTGCATATATATATATATATATATATACAGCCGTACCCAAGGAAAAAAATTGGCGTACCGGTGTTACCTGTACCCAATCCCATCCCAAAATCAGCAACTTAGCAATAATCCATCTAATAATCATAATTGAATTTTCATTTCATCAATCAAAGTTCCAAACTTAGAAGGTTGAAGTCAGAACCAACAATCACAACTATGAAGTACTTAAAAATGCCAAAATAGCTCAGAAATCAGCGGCATCATTTTACAAAAATCTCCAAAGCTGCTCAACATTAAAACTGCTAGGTTCAACTGCCTCCTACAATGGGACCCCAACTAAGCCTGATTGCATATTTTTCTCTTTATCAATCAGCCTCGACTCCTACATCCCACCCTTTCTCAAGTATCTTGCAATCAATGAGAGCAAGGCCTTGTATACATCAACAAACTTCTTCACTCTCCTAGAGAGACGTCCCTCCTATCAACAAAGTGGATAAAGCTATATGATGATCAGTCCCACTCAATAGCAAACAAACTAGAAAGTTGTGAAAAGAGGTGAAATGCAAGCATATGTAGCAATCTTAGAAGCCCATATAGTTGCCACCAACTAACTAGTTTATACTGTGTCAAAGTATGTTTGTGCATTTTTTCTGAACTCTTCCAACCATCAAGTTCAGTAAATCTAATCCACTCAACTCTAATTAATGAAGCTTCCTCAAAATTGTACATTTTCTTGAGGGCCTTCATGAATCCTTTCTCAATCTCCTTGTCAAGGATAGGAACAACTCTACCAAGCATCTCTACACAGGGTTCATTGCATATACAACCATGTAAATGGGTGTTGAGCTTCTCCCACCTCCATTAAATGATGGGTTGAAATTGCTTGTGGAAGAATTGTAGGGTAAGACCTCTCTCATAAATCACAACTTTCATCTTGCCAAGTACTCTATCTACGTACTTGTAGGTCAACCCAAGGTTCAATCTGTCCAAATCCCCATATATGATGACGGTGAAAATAGGGGGTATAGTAGTTGTGAGCATCTCACATCGAACCAAAATGTATCATTGACCTCCACCTCCTTAACCCTCTTCCCCTACTCTACCTTACATTCCCCCTACCTAATCCCATCTTGGGTCATGGTTATTAGTTGCAAAGGCTAATATGACTCAAACATCCTCTCCACTAAAATGAAGTAGGAACCAAACCTAATCTTCAGTGGCTGGAGGGATTCCTTCCTCAAAAAGGATCAAAAGAGGGCCAATGATGTGTGTTGGTTGCATATAAACATCTGCACCTCCCTAACATTTGTTATAACCTATTTGACACAAGCAAATTTGCCAATGTCTTTCAATTCACAGCATGTGTGCAACATGGAATCTAATACACATCTCTATAGATAGCCTTAACTAATTTCCTTGTTGCAAATGTGGTATCTCTCACAAACAGGCATCACATTAGGACCAACCTCCTCAATAGCATCTCTTAAAATATAAAGTGGGATCCTTACTATAAGCATAAATTTAAAACTCTCAGTTCCTCACAAACTTGTGGTTACTTGTGGGTCAAAGAGTTCTAATGTTGGTGTAAACAAGATATATTACCTAACCAGTTTGCCTCTAAGGTCCTATTCACACTAGTTAACTTAAGTTTACTTAGGGCACATTTAGGTTATTTATCTTTTATATCTTATGTCATATGATTAAGACACCTGTTATAATCCTATGTTGCCCTATCATATCACCTTGCCTATATAAGCAAGGCTCATCATGTACTTTATGCATCCACTGTATAACTATGGTAATATTATATCATTTTGCATCCATAATCAAGCAATTCATCCTCTTGCTACTCTCTTGTGGAAGGCTATCATTTGTTTTGCAGGTGATCCTAACAACTTGAGTCCATTGTTGACTTTTACATGATATTAGAACTTCAAATTTGCAAGTCCCTTCTCAAGTCTAAAAGTGATTTAGGTAAGAACTTTTGTTGGGTGCATTATCAAGCAAAACATACCTCACCATTAGGTCCAAAGAGCCCCAAAATCCCCTAATTTCATATAAAACACTTTATATTTTGGAGTTTAAAAAATTCACCATTTTTTTAGGGTCTCAAAAAATTACTGATTTTTTTTTGTGTTGTACGAATCCATACCATATGGTCAATCGCAATCATTAACCATCACATCAACAAATATTTTGTTGTCAATTTGCGAATTCTTGTGTCATTGCATGTACAAGTTGCAATGGTAGGTACAACGATAAGATTTAATTAATTTTGTTTTAATTGTATATGCTATGTTTCTTTAGCACCTAGTCACAAGTTTCTGGAAAATGGTTCCACCCAACCCATAGGGGCTTAAAACACAATGGGTGCCACCACCCCCCCGCATCACCTTCACCACCAATTGTTGACACCCACGCGTTGTTAAAACTCAACCCCTTCCACTACCTGATTTTGCCACTCAAGGAGCGGCACAAGCTTATTCTGCCACTTGAACAATGACTAAGGCCCCCTTCTTCTTTTCTAAAGGAGCATTTTTTTTCCATGAGGCATAACTTCTTGCCAAGGTATCGGATTTTCAACTTCTTATAGTTATTGGAAAGCTAGTCTTGAGCACTTCACAATGGTAAAATTTATTTTTCCAAATTTTGCTAAAGGTGTCTGGTATTGCTGATTGAAGTCCAGATTATCTTTTTGACTTTCGAGTTCATAACTTTTGCCCAATATCTCCAATTTTTTAGATCAAATAAGTGTTGGCAAAGTATTGATGAGCTCTTCTCAACCATCCATGCATCTTTTCTAGAATCTATCCCATGTATCTTTTATTCAGTTTGTTAGTTATTTGCACTCTAGTTGATTACTTGAACATTTTGGCACCTAGAAAAGTTTTGTTTTCACGATATGAATTCATTTCAACTTATTGATATGTATTGAGATTATTGATCTCTAATTTATTCCCTTTAGAAATTATCACGGGTTTTTATATTCATTCTTCTATGGTAAACTTGAATAATGATTATTACGAGTCTTGGAAAAATAGTATTCTAACACATCTCAAGTGGCTTAATTTTTTGCTCACTCTTTATGGACTCATACCTAAACCAGACACACCTTGGAGGAAATTAGCATGGGGTATTAATATTGATCATGTTGTAAAATTGATTTGTTTTAATGTTGATTATGACATTATGTGGGCTATATTAGACTTTGATTGTCCATACATTTGGACCAAGATTTGGGAGATCCTTGAAGACCCACATCTCTCTACATTCCTAGATGATCTTGCTATGGATTGCCTCATTCCCTTTGATGATGCAAATAATATACTCTTTGATGATGATACTCTAAAGAAGCTTGAATATATTGCATGCCTTGCATGTTCTGATGACACATCTCCTCTTGCTTCTCCTCTTATTGAGATCACATCTCCATCTATTGCTCCTCATGAGACTAGTATTGTTGCATCCATGGCTCCAATTGATTTAGTGCAGCAAAACATTCATCGTCTTCCAAATACAACTACTTGGAATTCCTATTAATCAAACATTTCATCCTTTTTTGTGGAGTCTCACATTTCTAATTTGAAGTATTCATTGGAGGATATTCATTTCCTCTTTGATGATAGTATTGACACAACTATTATCTCATCATCTTTGTCTTTGGAAATTGTTCTTCATTAGTCTTCACAGGATTCTAGATTGGTTTCACCCCATTGCATTGTGGTATCCTTTGATTCCAAAATGTGGACATTTGAGAAGTTTTCAAAAGAGTTTTTCCCTACAGATTTTTTGCCTTTACTCCATCTATGAGAGATCTTTTATACATGGGCGCCTAACATGGCCTTGTAGTTGAGACCCATCTTTGCATTCTTGCATTGGTTTCTTCCTCCCTAAGTTGCACTTAAAGGGGGGTGTTGGTGTCAACAAGGTATATTACCTAGCTAGTTCACCTCTTAGGTCCTATTCACACTAAATTACTTATGTTTATTTTGGGCACTTTTAGGTTATTTGTTTTTTGTATCTCATGTCATATGATTAAGACACTTGTCATAATTTTATATTGTCCTATCATTTCACCTTCCCTATGTAAGCAAGGATCATCATGTACTTTATGTATCCATTGTATATCTATGGTATCATTGTATCATTTTGCATCCATAATCAAGCAATTCATCTTCTTGCTATGTCTTTTCGAAGGTATCCTTGATTTTGCAAGTGATCTTGGTAGCTTGAGTCCATTGTTGACTCTTACATTTGAGAGCGTACTTGCTAAAACTTGTGAGTCTAATAAGAAAAACTAGGCTATCCATGCAAAGTCCCATGGTTGAAAACAGCCCATAACATCTTATTTTTCCACTTTTCTAATATTTTCTCTTGTACTCTTGACTCTCATTGCATCAATTTGCTATTGATTTGAACTCGCTTTGACTAATTTGCAAATGATTGAATGCATATATGTATTTTTTAATAAGCTAGTTCTTGTTAAGTTTTTATCGAATCCCAAGTCTGAATCAAAAAATTGGCTTGAAATCCTAGTTTTTGAACTATGCTTGTAACTATCACATTAGTGACTAAGTGGTGTCTAACTCTACCCATCCATCATTATACTAGACCCATATCACATCCACGTGGTCTTCATCTCTAATAGTAAATTAACTTCAAAGTGACTTATTTCCAAAATTGTGGTTCTCAACTCTATTTGCCAAGAGGCAAAAATGATGTACTTGCTTTGCATACCTTGATAAATGCTCCTTGAAATAAGTGTACTGAACAACGTGAAACAAAATACCATTTGCTACAAATAAAAAAGGGGGAATTATTAAGGGCGTAGCTACCTATCTAGAAATCTTTAAGGTAGTAGATAGTATAGTAATTTCTCTATTGTACAATCTAAACATGTCATCCCTCTCCTCAAGCATCAACTTAGTGCAAGGCCCAACCCTTTTATCAGCTATATTATGAAGATGTGTATTAACTCTTGTAATAATGCCCTACCAATCAAGGTTGCAGCTATTCCATTTCCAAGACCGACTCCCTCTTGCATTATGTGTCTTGTTTATGTCAAGTGTCATTACAAACTAATGCAAAGGGGTTCACTTGTTGAATGGTCCTCTGCCATGTTTTGCAAACATCCTCAAAGCACTATCACAACATAAATCATTCCCAACTTAACATTTTGCAGGGGGACTTTGGTTGCTCTCACCTCTTTCCCCTATGTTTCCGCCAATTTCACTAATCATATCCAACTCCTCATTGTCACTCAAGTAACTTATTTTGGCCTTATAAAAAGATACTTGCAATGTGAATCCTTTTTTAAAAGATTGTTGTTTTTTAATATATGTGTGTGTGTGTGTGCACGCACGTGTGTGTACACACACACACACATATTAAAAAAACAACAATCTTTTAAAAAAGGATTCACATTGCAAGTTTTAAATATATATATATATATATATATGGCTTTTTAGGACATTGCAAGTACAAAAAAAAAAAAACAAACTTTTAGGCATTTGGGCAACTCACAAACATAAAAAATAATTTCTTTGTGATTTAACTTACAACTTACAATCACAATGTATCACTCCTTTCATTTATAGTTTAATACAAGGAAAACCAGGCTTTTTATATGTAGATGGCCATGTTAATAAATAATTATATTGTAATTGACTGTACTAATTAAATAAATGTTGTAGTCGGTCGTAATGGGAATAGATAATAATAGTTTAAGTAATACATGCACAGTTTAAAGTAAAAGTCGGATTAGTTGTCGGGCAGGTAGTTAGGAAGAGTTGCCAATGGTTGATATCTCAACCAACCTCGGTCATCTATATATGTATCTTGTCATTTGTAGTCGGGGGGACAATTTCTATGTATTGTGGAGATACTTCATGAAATCAATCAATCCATTGTGCTATGCAATTACTCTTACGATTGTTTTGTGATTCAAATGTGATTCATATTCTAGTACGTGCATTATGTTTGTGAATTATTCTCGTTTACTCCCGTAGTACATTGAACATTACCCAGTGAGTAAACATTTGGCGCCGTTGCCTAAGCGGACTAGGGAATCACTCATCATGGCAGCGTAATGGGTCTCTCGGCAGATGAACCCGTCAATAGCAATGAGGAAAGGGAAGACCTATTGACTGAAGATTTTATCAATTTGTGGAAAATATTATTACGAGATCACGTACGTAGGGAATCCTGCAGATGGGAGATCCCTGAGGAAGTTATCTGGGATAGGTTGGAAGTGAACGATGAGGTGAATCGCCTCCTGAATCGTCTGTTGGCCCGTCATTTCATTATTCTGCAAGACTTGCGAGAAGAAGAGGATCAGGAACACCGAAGGAAACAAATACTGGAGCGCTACGAAGAGAACCAAACGAGAAGAAGAGGAACACGACACTAGCCAAAGACGTACGTCCGGTAGTCAACAATGATTTCCTGAATAAATTTTAATGCCCGTACGGCCGAACAAAGACAAGAACCGAGTACCTAGTGGGCACAAGACTCAAGAGGAGAAGGTTTGGCGATCACTCAGGCTACAAGAATAAGAAAACCGGCGAAGAAGATTGAAGCAAGTTGGTAAGGAATTTGATGAGGATCTAATTGAAATAAACCAGAGTATTAAAAGAACACATGAGAATCTGACAAGAGTAGACACATCCATTGAAAGAGCACATCAAAGTTTGGTGGAAGGAAGGGACGAAGGACCCTTCGACACCCCGTACGTAGGAAGGTATGATCCTTATGAGAATGAAGATGAATTAAGTAGTAGCATTAGAGATTTTTGGGAGTTGTCCTTATCGAACGACGACGAACGGTTGACGAGTGGAAGATCTAAGCCCAGTACCCCAAGGCGGAGAGAGTACCGAAGGGAACCCCAGGAGACTCAAGGTGTCGAGGACGTCGAAGGAAGACGTGGGAGTGACTCGTACATGGCCAAGAGTGCAAGTGGCGCACCAGAACGTAGCGGGGAAACCAATCTAATTGGGTCCAATACACAAGGATAGTAGCGGGGAAAGATGGTGACTCCGGAGCGGCAGAAGCTACCGAAGTTCACGGGGAATGGGTCAGAAGATCCAGTACGACATTGTAAAACATGTGAAATTATCTGGATAGCAAGTGGGGAGGATGATCCAGATCAGTGGCTGAAAGCATTTCCAACGACACTGAGAGATAGTGCCATCAACTGGTACTCTGAATTAGATCAAGCACACAAAGCTACATGGAGATTGTTGAAACAAGCATTTCAAGAGGAGTTCAAACTCTTACGGGATGATAGTGAGATTGTTGCGGAGATATACAATACCAAGCAAGGAAAGCACGAGGGTGTGCGGACCTATAACTGAAGACTCAAAGACTTGCTGGGGAAATTGGAGGCACAGCCGGCCGACGGGTTGAAGAAAGATGGTTCATCGAGGGCTTGCTTCCGTCATTAAGAAAGAAAATGAAAGTCGTACCTCCTTCATCGTACGCCGAAGCATACAATCAAGCAATGGACATAGAAAGTGAAAATAAAACATCTTCCCGAGAGAAAAAGAAAACAGACGATGAGGAGAGTCCGGATGACAGCGACGGTGAATCCAAGACCGTACAAGCACACAGAAAAGATATGATGCAAATGATGAAAGAATTGAAGGGCGACAAAGAGAGTGCGAGGAAGCCCAAGAACTGTGGTGTAAAGAGTGTAATGGGGAAGGTCACATAAAAGCGAACTGTCCAAAGAAGATGTTTTGTGATATTTGCCAAGTTATGGGACATTCCATCAAGGAATGCCCATATAATTTGAGAGCAAGGGGTACGCAAGTACTCTTCACTCAAGGAGAGCCGTCAACACTGCCGAACACACCACCGAAGCCCCAGTACAATAGCAATGCATCCCCTAGAGGTTACCGAAGCAACAGAAGTCCGAGGAACATGATACAATACGATGCAAAAGGAAGGCCCGTGATCCAATGCAAGAAGTGCAATGAATGGGGCCACTTCGCCAGGGACTGCCAAAATGGTCAAGGTTCGGGAGGGAGATTGTGTAAGTGGTGTGGACCAAGCGATCATGAAGATAACGAATGCCCTAAGCAAAAGGGTATCCACATGCTGGAAGTAGAAGAACAAGAGGTACTAGCGATCACTAGAGCAAAAGCAAAAAAGGCCACATACCCAGATCCACGTACAGAGAAACAAAGGATGAAGGAAGCAAAAATTGAAGTGGAACTAGCGAGGGCGAAGGAAAACAAAGTACCTCTGGAGAAGCCAGGAACCTCTCGGTGGTTGGAGGCAGAAACCAACATCGTACGACAAGTACTGCAGACCATCATACCGATCAAAGTAACTGACCTTCTCCAAACTATGCCGCAGTTGGGACTGGTGATCAGAAACGTCGTCGGGGATGGCAAGCAACCACGATTGGAGGAACGAAGGCAAGAATTGCTACCAGAACCGCCACCATACGGTGAACAAACAATTGACCCAGTATTGCTCACAGCAAACATCAGGAAGATGCCAGTAGTCATGCATATGGAGATCAGAGGGAATATCTTGACAAATACTATCATCGACGGAGGATCAGGAGTCAACGTACTACCCGAAGACACATGGAAGAGTCTTGGGAAGCCTACACTCTGGCTGCCAACATTCCAACTAGTTGGCGCTGACCAACATGGTATCAAGCCGTTAGGAACACTGATGGCGTAGAAGGTGACGATCGGGACACAACAATTTTTGCTAAATTTTGTCGTCATCCCATTACAGAGGAAAGCATACGATGCGCTACTTGGGAGAGGATGGTTGATAGTGGCGAAGGAAAATCATAATTGGAAGAGGAACACACTCTTGATCGAGAACAACAGGCGGAAGTACGTCATCGACTTGAAGAACCAGGCTGTGAGCGAAGAATTGGCTTCCTTCGGATCTGAATCGGATGGAGGTAAGTCGGATGTGGACAAAGGAAGGAAAGCTATCGAACCGAACACTAAAGGCGTACTTGAACTCGAGAGTTGTTTGGAGGACGAGACAAGCTCGTTGAATGGCTTATTTCATTGGTAGATGGAAGACTATGAAGTGTTCCATCGAGAGTGTAACATGCTACAAATCGGGGAAATCAAGGAAGAAGAGAAACAGGGAACGCCCAGCCAGACACTTCCGACCAAGTATAAAGAGTACAAAGAGAAAGTATTGGATGATACACCAGCCGACAAGTTGGAATATGACAAAGTACGAGGTAGTGAGAGAAAGTCAGAAGAAAGGAAGAGAGAGGAGAAAGAAAATGAAAAGGAGAGAGCACAAAAAGCAAAAACTAAAAATAGAGGAAAATAAAAAGAAAGTTGAAAAAATTTAAAATTGAGGAGAGAGAAAAAATACAAAAAGGTAGGAATAAAAGAATTAGAAAGGCAAAAGTCTTAAATGAAGTTGAAAAAATCAAAGGAAGTGAAAAAATTAAAAAATTAAAAGTGACCAAGGGAAGGAAAATTAAAGTAAAAACTATTAAAGTATCAAAGTTAGTAAAGGGTGTATGACCTAAGGAGAACGCCAAATACATAGCAAAAGAAGCGTCATTATTCAGCACTCAGAGAGCACCAAGGAGAAATCGATAAAAACATAAGGGGATAATTCAGAAGGTCGTACGAGTGAAGGTGGAAGTTGTACGTAGTAGGAAGAAGAATTTTGTACGCTAGAAAGAGGTCGTACGGTGGAAGATAAGAAGGCCGTACAGGTCTTGCACACGAGGGGCACTGGCAAACTAGATGCCTACGAGAAAACTTGCAAAGGGTCCGCTGGGGGACAAAACTTGAAGAGTGTCGTACGCAATTGCTATTTGAAGGTCGTACAGACTTTCCACCTGAAGGGCGAAGGCTTGGGAAAGAAATCCGTACGACTAAGAGCATCAGTCGTACGAAGCAAGGGGGATGAACGACTGGAAAATAATGAAAAGCTCGTATACATTGGAGATTTAAGACTCACAAGGAACAGAGTTCACAACTCCGTACGGAAGAAAACACATGTCATACATTTAAGGAGAAGAGTTGTCGTACGGAAGGTCATACACCACTAACAGAATAAGAAGTCAATACACATAAGGGAAAGTGAATCTGTACGCATCAAGAAGGTTGTACGCACAAGAGAGAGTGAAGCCGTACAAACGACTGTACCATTCAGAACACAAGTCGTGCCAAGTATTGGAGTTTGTAAAAGGCAGGCTGTACCAAGCATTGACTTGGAGAAAGTAAAGTCTAAGAAAAACAAAGCAAAATCTGTATTTTTCAGCTTCGTTAGCACTATTTGAAACCTATGGAAAAATCATGAAAATAAGGTGTGCGATGCAATTTCGAGTGGTTTCAAAGGTGTTAAATTGGTCTTGGCGGCGGGGGTGTTGCCCCTTGACCCCGCCCTGTATCGCAACAGGGAGCGCGCCAGGGGCACTACCTTGGGACCCCGTGAGGGGAGCTGCCCCCAGACCCCCGCAAGGGGCGCTGCCCCCAAACCCCTGCGAGGGGCACTGCCCCTCGACCCCGCTGGGGGCATTGCCCTCAGACCCCCATTAGATTTATTGGAATTGCCAAATTGCAATACAACCAACCATCATAGTACAGTTACAAGAGTAGTTGGTAGTCGAGAAAACGAGAGTGGCAGCTCTTGAGGAGAAGTTGGCAGAGAAGGACAAAGTATTGGGTTAGTTGATAGAGAAGGATACCCAAGTGGTCGATGCACAATGACTTTCAACACAAAAGGAGAATCAATTACAAGAAAAGGACGAGGAGTTGGCATTTTTTGTTTTCAGTCGTCTGGAAGATGACTACTTTGCAGGGGGGGATGATGTAGACGGCCATGTTAATAAATAATTATATTGTAATCGACCGTACTAATTAAATAAATGTTGTAGTCGGTCGTAATGGGAATAGATAATAATAGTTTAAATAATACATGCACAGTCTAAAGTAAAAGTTGGATTAGTTGCTGGGCAGGTAGTTAGGAAGAGTTGCCAACGGTTGATATCTCAACCAACCTCGGCCATCTATATATGTATCTTGTCATTTGTAGTCGGGGGGACAATTTCTATGTATTGTGGAGATACTTCATGAAATCAATCAATCCATTGTGTTGTGCAATTACTCTTATGATTGTTCTGTGATTCAAATGTGATTCATATTCTAGTACGTGCATTATGTTTGTGAACTATTCTCGTTTACTCCCATAGTACGTTGAACATTACCTAGTGAGTAAACATTATATTTTGTATGATACAAAGATTATAAAAAGAAAAAGAAAAATGAAAAGTGGCCATACTTAAAGAATGATGGATTGACCTACAAATAATTGCACTTGTTTCTTCCTTTCTTCTTTCTCGTGCTTTCTTTGTTCCAAGGGTAAAATGCAATGAATATGAGGTTTAGTGTGAATTAGGGGTTGATATTAGTTGGAGGCCCTTGGTGGTCCCACATTTAGTTTTTTGGATTTTTGTTTTTTAATGTTGTATATAAAGTAGGTCATCAAAGACATCTTGACATCCTTGAGCAATTGAGAAACTCTTGGATGCCAAGGCATCCCCTAGCATTCATGTTTTGGGGGATGTCCTAGGAAGAAAACAAAGAGGAATGCAAAACAATATTGGGGCAATCATGGTTGACTAAGAAGAAGAAAAAGCAATCAAAGTTCTCTAAGAACCTACATAGATCTAATTGCTATGATGATTTGTCAAATATCATTACTCTTCTAAACAAAGTAATGGGTCATGATGAGACTAGACCCTTTTCACAATTGGATGTGTTTATTCATAAATATTATTTGCCAAGGAGAGCAGTTTATTGAGTGTGAGGAGATAATATGTAACGATATTCATGATCAAATAATCAATCTCAAGAAAACTCGACAATTTAATATGGCTTCATACTTGTTCTATGCTATTGCAAGCAGAAGACATGGTCTAGTCTTAATACTAAGGAAGCATTTGATGAAACAACATAGGTTTACAAGTACTATCCTCAACTAGTGGTCAAAGAAAGTAACCAAAATTTCAAGAGAGTAAATGATGCCTTCACTATGCTAAAAGTAAGATTGTTGAACGAAACATTGCTATGATGATTTCTCTAGAAGCTTCTACCCTGATTATAAAATACAGTAGTCATTTCATATGATTCCCCAAGTTCACATATATCATAATTGGTGGTTTTGATAGCATTCCTTACAAGCTTCCCCGATTTCCCAATGACAAGATGGTTTCAATTGAAGTTTGCAGATAAAATGTGTAAGTCAATAAGAAATGCAAGGATAAGAAGATTGCTGGAATTCCATTTCCAATTGGCCTCAAATACTCCATTTGTGCATTCTCCTTTAATGCACAAAATATTGAGAGGTCATTAATTAAACTTACCATGCATTTTCATGATTGGAGGTTTCCTTTTGATGGTAAAGATTATGTGAAAGATAATCTCAAAATTGGACCCATTTACTATCATATCCCACAAGTTGAAGATTATTGGAAAGATTGTGAAGATAATTTTGAGGTTAGAAAGAGAGATTGGATGAGAATAACTTTGGAGATATTTCAATCATATAGATTAGAATGGGTAACCAAAGGAATTGAAGATGACCAAAGTGCTTTGGTTGATCTCATTTTTCCAAAGTCAATGCAAACTCAACCCTTGCCACCAATTAACTGGGACAATAAAGAAATGGCAGATATTATGGAGAGAACTAAGATTGTGCTATAGAGGTCAAAGGCTTGCTTTCTGAATAAAATTGTTGAATGCACTACTAGAGAAAGCTTTGCCAAAGGTGAACCATCAAGGAAATCAAAGCAAGGGAACCCCTTTTCATCTTCTCAGTCTACTGCATAATATGCTACTTGGGAAAAAAATAGTACTAGTAGTGGTGGAGATGGTGAAGATCCAAACAACAAACAAACTACAGAGAAGACTTGTAGCTAGGTTTTGTCTCCAAAGAAGAGGTTGAAAATTAAGAGACCTCCAAATCTAACTATGTAGATAGTTATGGAGGTTGCATCATTAGAAGTTGACCCTTCAATGTTGATTGGCAATACCACACAAAAATTTATTGCCTCAAATTTTTATTCTCTCCAAATGTCTCTAGGATTAGTACACTCTTGTTTACCAACTTCTACTCCTTCACAACAAGAGTCATTATTTCCTACTTCAACACCACCTATTATGCATCTCCTCTGAGGTAACCCTCTCCACAACACGTGTTGATTCCACCACCACTTGTCTCTTCACCCCCAAATACAATTGCTACAATGGGAGATTCCACTATTCCAACACAACAATTGCTTTCCCCTATTTCCATAGCCATTGCCTCCAATACACAAATAATTGTTTTCTCAAGTATAACTCCTACAATTTGGGTCCAACAAATGGTAACCAAGAAGAGAAAGGTCACTAAAGCAGTAGCTCCTAGCTTTGATATTGTTGCTAGCTTATTGCAAACAACCCCTGCTCCCAAAAAATCCAAAATTATCTCAAGTTTGATGATACTCTTTTGCAGGCACACAATATGTTGAAATTGCCAAGCCCACTGCTGTAAGAATGATGTAATGTCCCTTCCTTAGACAGCTCAATTCGTAGCGGAGGTTGGCCTACTATTAGGGTTCCCGTAAGTCAGCAGATAGGTTAGGGGACCCAACCGAGGGTTGTGGAGTTAGCTGGGAGCCTTATGAGCCTTTTAGTTTGGAGTTCAGTTGATGAATCCAAGGCTAAAGTGAAAATATTAAGGTTTGCTCTAATAGAATAGTAAAAGGTGAATAGTAATTGAAAATCATAAGGTGAATAGTGAAAAGTGCCCCCATCCTAGCAACTCAAGTTGTTTTTAAAAAGTGGCCCTTTCTTTTGATGAGAAAAGACCTTCAAGGAGGATTATTTTATTGCTTTTTATTAAAAAAAGCTCATGGAGGTTATAAAACAATGTGTTGGGATCTTTTTTGAGCATTCTACTCTCATTTTTACAAAACACTTTGCAAGTTTGAGCTTTGGAGAAGGGTTTCAGCATTGCTTCAACCTTCTGGGCATGAAAACTCTCAAAGGCTATCGTGGATTGGATGAGAACCTGGTTCACCTTTGGGGAGGACCTACCTTGGATCTTCATTTGGGCTTTATTGGATGAGTTTTAGGTATATATTTTGCAGATCTGAGTTTGCAGCAGTATTATATCAACATATTGCAACATATCAGGGGCAGCCATAAGCAGTATAGGCCTTCTCAAGGCCTTGGCAACTCATTTTACACCTTACCTCAGCTGCTGCGTCATTTTAAAATCACAGGCTTCAAACCCTAGGTGCTACAAAGGGTTTCATACCAGTTACTAGATCTGACTTGCATATTCAATTAGCTGGAAATTCATATCAGACCTTGGGGCAGATTTGTGAAGCTGGGAAGAAGCTGAAAAGGGGTTGTCTTTGCTGTTCAAGTTTGTATCAGATTGTTATATGCAGATTTGTGGTATGTACAATGACATTTGAGCCAATAAATTCATCATTATTGCTCTCTATTTAAATTGTATGGTTTATTTAAGTTTTAGCAACAATTTCCTTCCTTCTAGTTTGCAGTATTGTTGCATATATCAACATTCAGCAAAAACACACAAAAAAATCAGAAAAACACAAATACAAAACCCTTCCTATTCGATGGTCAAAGACTTTGAAAAGACAAAACTCAAAAAATCATATCAGATTTGGGTTGGGGATCTTTCAAATGAAGAAGATATGACAATAACCAACTACGAAGTTACTTGAGTGGATATTAGTCTATCAACGCATGAAAGCAATATTCACAACTTCCAAGTTTATGCTACCAAATTAGTTCAAAGAAGTGAGGAGGAAAAACAAACTAAGGAACAACTTAAAGAGCAAATCCTCACTTAAACTCTTATATCAAATCAATTGTTGATGTAAATGAACGACCTTTAGATCAACTCCTCTTACTGAAGAAACCATTGCTAAAATTAGTAAATACCAAAGTTATGGCAAGGTTACCAAGACATGGGTTGAACAGGTGACCCTTGATGGTCTCAAGTTCATTAAGGAAGCTAGAAGAGCTTATGTAGTGACTAAAGCTGATAAAAATAAAATTGATGATGAAATCGAAGCAATAAAGAGAGAAGAGAAATTGTGGCAAAATGTAACAAGGAACCTACAAGAAATGGCATCCATAGATGAAAATTACTTGTGTCTAAGCAAATTTTTGCCAAAGCTAAAGAGAAATTTTCACATGTTTGGTCCAAAAGTGTGGAATAGAAAATGAGTATACTTTAAGAGGCCCTCAAGGGGTATCAAAATCTCAATAAAATAAGTGGATGAGATCAATTTGAAATTAAAGCTGATATCTAGTCTATTCATTTTGAGTTACTAAAAAAAAATGAAGTTGAGCTTCTAAATGTTGCTGAATTAAAAAGAATTTTCAGAAGATAATTAAGGAAAAATTGTTCAACAAATATATTTTCAATTTGGAAACAATGAAGAAATTAAATGGTATTTCCTCTGCACTGGCTGAATGCCTCCTTATGATTAAGGACACTCAAATGTTCTACATCTTTCCAATTGAATTGTTTTGGGCCTACGTTTTTTATTTGAGTTCAATGGTTTGTCGATTTATTTACCAAGGTTCAATATGACTAGGATCAATTGTATTATATATATAAACTTGGTTTGGATATGCCAATATGGCAAAAAAATGGGGATCGGGTTCGTTTTGGATATGTTTGAATAATATATATAAATATCATAAATATCTACATATTTTAGACTAAAAACACAAATAACCACATAACATACATTTAATAAATAAAACAAAATAAAAAATTAGAAGATCACATGTACCTAATATAAAAAGCTTAACCCCCTTTATGTGGCCCCCACAAAGACCACAAAAATTAAAAATATAACCAACAATACTAATGCATTATAATGACTATGGTATCGTTAACATGACGCCAATAAATATTGATTTTTAAGAGGAATGCAACAGGTAATACTCCAAGACTTTCCTTTTATAGCAGCACTACCAATGATAATAAGAAAACCTCCAAAACACCATCATTTTCACGCACATACTCATCAGCCATCATTGGATGGAGAAGTAGAAGGATGTTGCCATTAAAGAGACATTCTTCTTGGCTTCTTTATTGTAATAATATTGTTTGTACAAGTCCTTTGATGTTGACAGAGAAACTAGGAGGTAAAATAAGACAAAAAAAAATTAAAATATTAAAATCTACATTTTCAAATGAGTTTTTACTTCTTCCTGAGTTCTATTTGGTCTTGCATAATGGACCCAAATTCAGGTAAGTTTGACATGCAGCAGACCCAACTAAATCTGGGTGTGTTTGTCAGGGTCCTCAGATGGCACCATAGGGTATTTGGACCAAGACCTGGACCAGGTTTGAACCAGATCCAGATCAAAGGGTTTTGCCAGACAAACCAATAATTGAGTACATAAATAAATAATAATCCTAACTTACATAAAATTGAAAACACAGCTAATAATTAATAATTCAATGTCAATTGTCAGATGACATGTTAAAAATAAATTAAAATAGTTTATATCATAATAGCACTACTTGAAATTGAAATTGAATTAGGACATTAAAAGTATAAATGGAATTCAATTAGTTGAGATTTGATCAAAAATAAAGATGAGAAAAATATCCTTTTCATCCAGTTGCAGCCCAAAAACCTTTTTATATTTTGCTTTTTAAAACCAAAGTGGGGCTCTGACAAGGTCGAGGTGCCATAGGGACCTTCATCGCACATGCTCTTTTTCATAATTTTACTGATTTTAACCAAGCTCTAAAATCTTCAAACATTGCATTTATAGGGTTAAATTTTTTTTCTCAATTATGTTTTTCACCCAGGTTTTACCCAGTTCTCCCATAGGTCTACCCAAGGAATGACTTTGGCCTAGCAATTCAGCCTCAGGCACATGATTGAATGTTCAAGCTTAGTGCCGGACCCAAGCTGAACCGTACTGGGATCAAAACCTGGCCTGGACTAGTATTGGTTCATTAGGGGTTCCTAGCAAATTTGGTAACATAGTTTTGAACATGAGACTCATAGAATGGGAGCAACATATTAACAATGAAAATATACTTTTCAAGTGCAGATGATGTGATAAGCATGACCGCTCAGCAATATTTTGTCCTTGTCAAGAATTTGTAGATCAAGATTCTATCCAACACATAACTTCTTGGGCAAGGACGAAAACAACACAATCAACACAAACATATGATGGGATCAAGTGAACAAATAGGAAGAACATGGGACAAACTTCAAAGCAGATTCACCTTACCAATGCTATTGTTGTTGTTTCCTAACCTAAAAATGAGGTAATAGAAGGATTGCAAGATTCCCACTCTCCCTTGGTTCAATTACACCAAACAAATCCTACAATACACTTTCCCTTGATCCACACCCACTATAATTAACCTATATTGTAGATATTTCCAAATCTACAATTAGAGGAAGAAATACTAGAAAGTCCTCCCAGATGCTTAATGACCTTATTATCCATACCTTATTTCCAATTACTCACAGAATGAAAAAGAGGAAGCCCACTATCAAACCCAAGGAATCCTTTTTAGACGTCCAAACCAGAAAACCTAAGGGATAAAAAGCAAACATGAGAACCCAAAGCTATACAACATTCAAGATCAAGCAGAGATAATTCTAAAACCATCCAAGTTGGGGAATTCGGATTCCTTCTTCCCAACATAATGGTTCAAACATGGACCAAATATCAATAGGTCAAGCCTAGAGTAGGTTTGATTAATAGGGTAGAATAGAATGAAAAAATGTGTTCTTTCAATAGATGGGTCAAGCACACCAATGACCTTTATGAAATCAAGTTGTGCCAACTTGTATTAGTCCACTCCATCAACAACTCAAACCTGGTCAATGTCCACAATAACTAGATAAATCAATCATAACGTATGAGTCATCAATGTAGCAAGCTTCATCACCTAACCCTAAATCTCCCATGCATGTTGCTGCTAGCAATGGTGCTTGATTGGTTAAATAGCAGATCAATGCATTTGTTACAGCAAAGATGGTTGATGCTCCAATCTCGACAAGGAAGCAGTCTTCTTTGGTTGTCCATAAGAGACAATGTTTGGATGGGGCTGCTTCTAAAGCCTCTTCTCTCTCCTTAACAGCTGGAGGAGATTCTTCTACAGTAGTGGTTGAAGGAAAATATGGACAAGAGCAGGTGAAGGGTGTGACAACTAGGAAGAGTGGAGATTTGGCACCTATTATCCCTGGCAACTGGCACTCATTCATGGAAATCATTGTAGTTGGGGATTAGAGGGATTTATCAGATTTGACTACTCTAAAGGAAAAGACAAAACAAAAGAATGAAGAAAGAGATTCCCTCTAGGGCTGAAAACCTCTTGCGAGCAAATGATTAAAAAAATAGAGAAAATCCCAATCCTAGAATTGGGAAATGATGTGGCTAAGGAAGCAGTGTAATACAAAAAGACAAGTCTTATTTGTAGGTTTAACAATAGACGAACTAGTCTATCAAAGTTCCACACATGGGTGTCAAATTCATGGAAACCCTTTCTAGTAGAGTTTATGGATATTCTAAGTTCTTCCTTGTGCTCAAGGTATTTTTCATAATTACTTGTGAATCTAAGGTGGACATAGATTCTATTCTTGCTAAGGGACAATGGTGCTGGGGGGATGAATCTCTACTTTATCAAACCATGGTTTTTGGATTTTAATCCATTGACAAAAACATTAAGGTTTTACTGGTTGGCGTAAGGCTGCCCAATTTTTCTCTACATTTCTGCTTGGAGTCATATCTGGAATGCATTAGTAATGCCTTAGGTAAGTTTGTTTCTATTTCTTCTGAATCTGAGGCTTTCCCATACAACTTTTGCACATATTTTGGTAGAAATGAATTTATCCCCAGGTCTACCAACAAAGATCCAGTTAAAACAAGGTGGTCACACATGGAAGCAAAATCTTGATTATGAGAGGTTGGCTTTTAGATGTAGAAATTGTTTTGGCCTTGGACATTTGTCAGATGAATGTCCAAGGAAGAATAGAAAAACCAACAGCAAGACAATGTGGTGGCATAATGCTAAGAGCCACCACATCAGTTTGTGGAAAGCCCATTGGAAGAGGCTACTAAAGCTTCAAAATTAGTTGGGAATCCATTCGTGCATTGATCAATGGAGGAAGCAGCTAAAGCTATGGAATTTCACCTTTTCCCATCATGCATGAAGTGCATGAAGAGATAATGCTGTCTTCAACTTTTCAGAATTTAGAGCTAGTGAAATCTATGAATGAGGAGATTAGATTGAAAGAAGCTGAAAATTCAGATTTATTTCAGGATTGTTTTCTAAGAGTTCTGAAATCTTAATGAATCTATAACTATGGACTCAGAATATTCAGAAAAGGAGATTCCCTCTGTTGAGTAGGAGGAAGTTATAGGATTGGACGAATTCTCTCTGAAAAAGGTGGCTGGACCATAGTCACCAATAGAAAATCTTGATCTGCAAGAAAGCCTCTTCTCAAAAGATTTTAAGATCACAAAAGAAAAATAAATTGGATAAAATAATGAGTTAGAAGATTCTAATTCACTGTGCTTATTGTAAAAAAACTGCTGTATCTGAGCTTTCCTTCAAGGATGTGGGTCCGAATAGAACCCATATAAATAGTTAACCTATCCAAAAAAAAACTTGTAATCAGCAAAAATTTGAAATACTCCAAAAATCTCTCCATTTGTCAGCTTTCACCTTTTTCCTAGAATTTTTATATTTTGTCTATTTTTGGAAGTACTATTACTCTCAGGCTTTCCACAGTCATTGTCAAGTATGACTCGTGACTGTTCTACACAAATCTAGTCTTATGGGGCTATAAACCTCCTTTAGTTAGTCTACACTGCAATTTTAATAACCACACCCATCTGATTCCCTAACTGTTCAAGAATGCTCAGATTCAATAATCTGAGGCTAGAAAGGGCAATTTCATAGAAGTAGGGTTCTCAATTTAGGGATCTGGACCAAGAGGTCTATGGTCAGATAAAGGCCAAAAAACATAACCATACACAAGCCATATCAAATTTTAATTGTTGGAATGATTTTCAAAGAAAAAACATGAAAAAGCATGTTCAAATCAACATGGTACAAAAATGAGCAGAAACTCTGAGCTTCCAATCAATATTAGCCCACACCTAAATAAAGTTGGAATTCCTAAAAAATGTACTTAAATCATTAGTGCCAAATGATTCATTTCATGACTAATCTATGAAATCAAGATCAATTTTAGCACCAGGTACATATTCACACCTTCAAACAAACCCCTACAATAAATACAAGACTCCCCTTTTAAAATGTCTTATTTTTTGAGAAATCCTATTACATCCTTGCTAATGAGACCCATAGAAAGAATTACAGAAATTCAACCCTTACCAGTGTCCATGTAAAAATTGTTAAACTCCCTTTTAACTGTTAAGGTTCTTCATCAGTTTTCTAAGGACATGAATCTTAATAAAACTCTCAAATTTCAATCTTGGATAAAAATCTTCCAGAAACTCCATGGGCAGACCTCAACTCTCAACTTACTAGAATATTTTTAGACACTCGTGTGACATAATTTCAAATAGAGTTAGAAATAAATGGCAGTTATCAAATAAAAATAAGAAATTCATACCTTAGGATATATTCCATGTGAGTTTGTTGGGCAATTCTTACTCAAGTGTCCACGTTCCTTGCAGAGGAAACATTCTGCAAACGCTGTTCCTCCTGCATCTTCAAACTACCTTTTAGTTTCTCCAAACAAAGAATTAAGAAACAAAGAGCAGAACTCAAAGGATGTTTATAAATGCCTTCAGGAGTGGAATGTTCTTGATAAGCTATAGAACTTTATTATAGGAAAGATATAAGATGGAGGTTTGACATTATAGTTTCTAATGTTACCTCTTATTTAATTGCTTCTTGTTTCATGATTTATAACATTTTATTATTTTTATTTTAATGAAATGGAGAACAGCAGCATCCTTTACAATTTGAAAATTTGAAGTAATTTCAGAGACAGTTTCACATCTATAATAATGTAATTTTACATTTACAAAGTTTGATCCAATATTAACATTCCAAGATGGTATTTCTCAAAAAGTGCTACCCCAAACAGCTTTACAAAGGGAACTTCAACAGTTGAATATGAAATCAGTACAACAATTACTTTATAATAACCAAGAGATAAACATGGGACATGATATGTTTAAACAGAAAACAGCCTTTTGATCAAAAGATAATAACAGACAAATAAGTATAAATGCATATTTACAAAATAAGTATCAAAGACAATTTGTAATATTCAAGGACATGTTCCCATAAAAAAGGTATGTTTATGCACATAAACACAAACTATATCTACACACACACACACACACACACACAAACATGTTTTTGAAAGGAGTTCAAATATGACCCTTATCATGCCAAAATATTAGCCCATTTGACTCTTTAAATGTTTACTGCAACAAAATACATAGAAAATAGACATAATTTTGCTAATAAACACAAGACAAAATAGTCTACAAATCTACTAATCACACTGGGACTACATAATACCTGATGCAGCCCTTTATGGACCAAATGTGTAACAAAAAGAAATTAATTATTTTAGAACAAGATGCTTTTCTCAATATGTCAGCTCAATTCTCCATTTCCTTTTCTTTTTTGAATGGATGGTCTCATTTTTATTCTGGATTCATTTGGTTCTATGGACTTATTTGTATCTTTTGAAATTTTGTTCCCATTTTAAATATTCAGAAACCAATAATGTATAGAGATTTACATTGTAAAATTTGAAAACCTACAAAAACATTATTGTCCTAACCATTGTTTAAAAAATTGCAAGGACTTACAAGTACTTGCCTAAAGATATTGCCAGTGAGTAATCGCACCAAAAACTCAGTGCTGAGTTTTTAGGAAAAACTGCAGTAGTTTTTTCACCTCCTTACCAAAACTCGCCAGCACTTTGAGTTAAAAAGTGATACTTTTTTTATTCATTTTATTGTGACAACTAACGAACCATGAACCCTTCTTGAACATATACTGACAGTGAAGCCTCGGTTACAATTTCTAGCACCATGTTTAGATTTTCATGATTGTGTGGGTCTGCAAACTTTCAAAAATTTTGGTATTATCATAACTCATAAGTTCATTCTAATTTCTTCCTTTCATTCTTTTGTGCAGGTATGTATTATGATGTTTTGAATTTTTAGATTTTAAGCTATTTTGTTTTAACTTTTAACTTTAAAATTTTGATTTTTCATGACTATCTATGATTCTATAGCCCATGAAAATCATTTTATAAAATTTTAATGACTGTTACCATCCCATGACAGTCATTTTAAAAAAAATTAATGACATTCATGGGCTATCTGGCATCCGCTGTACATCAAAAAAATTTAGATCAACATATAGCCCTATGATGAAGAGATGAGTGCTGAGAAACTTGATCAATAGGTGTCTTAAGAGGGAGGTATACTTCAATTTGCATAAACTATCTCCTCATCACCAAACTTCTTTTGCCAGTTTAAAGCTTAAGCCTATGCTCTTATGTGGTATGAGAGCTATGCTCAATTTTTGGAGATTCAAAAAATGCCACCAACCACAAAGTGGGATGATTTTAAGACGTTAAGTAGGCGATTCTAGCCTATATGCCAAGAAGAAGAAAGAATAATGCAATGGCATCACTTTAAGCAAGATCAAGGGTAAAGCATGCAAGCTTATACAAGAAAGTTTAGGAATAGTGTAGTTGAAATTGGTAAGGATATAATGGACCTTGAATTGCCAATAAGATACATTGGTGTCAGATCGGTCCTAATGATCAAGCCCCAAGATATGGACAAGGCATATGCCCAACTACACTACCTTGAGCTAGATATAAAGGGGGCCTCTTTCTATAAGCACAATCAGCAGAGTGAAAAGCAGCAGCTTGGTGGCAAGAAGAATGAAGATGGCGATAGAGGAAAAACAAGAGAAATGCTACCTCCACTACCAATTCAAAGGGCAGAGGTGTAATGAGCAGACCCAAACTTCTTTTGAAAATTGTTAGCTCAAACAGAATGGAATGCTAAGAAACTTCCTTTCCACTTTTTGATGACCAGTTCCTAGTGTGGACGAGGTGAGAGCATAAAGTGTACGAGATTACAAATTCTTTCGAAAATAAGCAGCTGAAAGTAGTATCCATTTATTCAGTGGGGTTAGCCAGCACTTCCACTTTTCAGTAAGAAAACTTATACAATAACAAAAAATGCAAACAAGCTCTTCCACTTTTCAGTGGTGAATAAGTACAACAAAATAGCAACTCTTCCACTTTTCAATGGTGAGTGTATACAATGAGATGAGAACATCTCTTCCACTTTTCAGTAATGAGTGAGTGCCATAAAGCCACTTGTCCAGTGGGGTAAATATCAGCAAATAACAAGAGCAAGTCACTAGTGGTACTACCATCCAATGTTACAATCCAAGGTGTAAGAAAGGAATGACTTTGGCAGTATGACCACTCAAAGCACTTACAACATTAGTCCAAGCATATTTAGCTCAACATAAGCATGTCAAACAATGATATATCCATTGTCATAAAGTGCTGATAAAGATTAACAATGCTGATACAATATAAACTGATGTAATTACCCAAATGTTGCCAAATATTATGTAATTCAGTGAAATCAAGTTCTCAACAAATGATATACCTTAAACATATGCAAATGGTGAAGGTTGCAGGTCTGATATCCTCTGCAACTTGCTGTTTCAGGGCTAGACAGAAAAGGATTTCACTCAAAAATACCCATCAGTTCATTCCCAAACACCATCAAACACTTTTTACAAGGAAAGAGCACTTCAAACCTCATAAACAAACACCCCCAAAGCTCTAGAAAGATGCTGCAACAGTCTGATGTTAAAGTTTCAGGCTTGTACAGGTCTATCATACATCAAATCATCAAGTTGATTGGTCACAAATCAAAACAAATGCATACCTAGTTCATCAAAGGACAATGTGGTCTACTGTAAGTAGTTCCCAATGCAATCCCCTTCATCCAACAACACAAAAACCCAAGTAAAGGACATTGCAGGTTTGAAAGTCACTAGATAGGCTGCTGCATGTGTAGTGTCAAGTCTGTTATGACAAGAAACGTTGTTGCAAGGTCTGATATACAACTGCTGTAAATCAAAACAATCATGATGAATCATCAAACTCCCTCCAACCACCAAAGATCACCTCCTACCCACGTTCAAAATCTCTGCAAACATTCACCAAAGATAAATCCCAAAATCTGCAATCAAAATACTTTGAATTATCATTTTTTTTTAAACCTTGGAACTGAAACTCCGCTGAATCACAATGTGATTCCTGAATAGAACCACTCCACTAGCTAGGTATTATCTTTCAAATCCAAAACTAGGAATCAAATGAGGTTTTTCATCCTCAAACGATGTAAGATGCTTGTACAGAAAATGAAAGACAAAAACTCCCAATACGCATTCAAGCAATCAAGTATCTAAACAAATTATAGAATAAACACCAAACAGCATATACTGCTTCTATGATTGTTGGAAGTATCTCTACAATTGAGACCAATTAACACAAGACTCTGTAAATTGATGCAAACTGGGAACAGTTCATTACAATGGATAAGCACATCATAGACTGATATTTGAAAGAGCAATCATACACTGTTGTGGTTATATTTGAATGTGTTGAACTCGATGCCAACCAAATTGCAGAATATGTGATTGTGTTGTGTTTCAGGAGTATGTAGATCACTTCATCCATTCTTGGCTTATATTGTATCTTGAACTCCCACACCCGATTGTCAAACTTCAGTGATCAAGAGAATCGCTCAGCAATGATGTCAAATGCTCAATCCAATAATGATCTGAATTCCCGACTGTGGATATGCTTGCGTCTTGTCCGGCCTTCGACGCATATCGTTGTTGGATAATCCACGAAACTCTTGAAAACTCCCAAAGCGTTATTATAGACTCCCTTCTATACATATAGTAGCGATATCTCCAGCGTATCGTGATTCTCTTGATGTTATATAGACCAAGCAAATCCTACGAGACAGTTCCCTCATCAATTGCAATCACCTCCAAATAAATACATTGTGGCATAAGCAACTCCCAGGGTCCTCAATAGTTGTCGCAATCATTCAAGACTATTGGCCCTGGCACAGCAATGCGAATCCTTCCACTAGAGACTTGACTCTCAATTTTTGTTACTCACAGCTAGTTGACTTGGGTCACTACAAGGAATAATATCGGGTTCTTCCAGGTGTAATCACCTAGTCAAACCCGTTTATCCATCGTGATGATTGATCACCTGAAATGGGGAGCTTGAGAGTTTGAGGCCAGAGCCTAAGCTCGACCACGGTATTTGATTGGGCTATCCCGCTGTATGTCGCTCTACCCGTGCACTTCCATCTGTACCTGTAAATGCAAATAGAATGATCAAAGCACAATGGCGGAATTAAAGAACGAAGACACAGAACCACTAGCAGGGATTTCGTCCTACCTGGCCGAGACCAGCTACGCGATCAATCTCTATGTCTTCATTCCGTGATAATCTCTGTCTTCATTCAGTGATGCATACCATGAGCAACGACACAAATAAATACTAATTCTTTAAGCGCCCAACCAAAGAGTCGGCCAGATGAGAATTGAAATTCAAAATATTATTAAGGTGCCACAAAGTGGTCTATTAGACACAATCTCCAATTTATTAATTTAAATATTATTATTTAATAATTTAAATTATTATTTATTTAATATTATTTTAATATTATTTTTAATTCAGCATTTAAAAAATGCTTTATCCTCTCCAATTGACGATTGGACCCAATCGAGGTCATGACAAACGATTTTTGGAAGAACTCGTAAGTTCAATCCGCCAACATAACAATATGTGTAATCTTCAACATAACCATATGAGCCTCTAACACCTCCTTTTATAGCTTTTTTCATTGCTTTTTCGAAAAAACATTTTTTTTCTTTTTTGTTGCTTTTTCAAAAAAGCACTTTTTTGCTTTTCCGCTGTTTTTTTTTTTTTTTGAAAAAGCACTTTGGGCTTTAAATTAAATAATTCATTATGTGCAAACATTTAATCACCTTTCCAACGAGCTACTACACTAAGTTGTCCTTTATTTATTTCTCAACATTCGACAATATTAGTGAAAATATTAATTAAATAACTTAATAACTCACCAAAATTGTGGAAAGTACTACAATGAATTGGAATCCAATTTTGACCACAATGATGAAACTGAAGCAATAGAAAGATGATTGAAATCAACTTGGTGACTTTCTAAAAATAGACTGCTCCTCCAAGAATTTGGAATGCACCCAAAAGGTCAAAAATCAATTTTGAAAGCATCTAAGGACTCCAACTAACCAATTGAACTCAAACTCAAGAACAATTACTCTGCAATACTAATCAAATGCTTCTCCAAGAATGCTGGAGTTCTCCCTAACTAACTAGTCAGCCTTCAAAAGACTTGGAAACTCGCTAAATGTGCACAAATTGGCTAAGTGCCAAAAGGATACATTACAAGAGGTGAAGGCACAAATCATTGTAGTCATTGTGGACACAATGGGCATAGCAAAGAAAGATGTTGGAAGCTACATTTGGAGTTGGCACTGTCTTGGGCAAATAATAAGGGAAAGAATACCAATTGCACACAAAAAATAAAAGAAGTAGAATGCAGCTCATAAGTTGATGAGAGGTCAAGGGTGTAAAAAAAGTGGGTGATGGCTCATAGAGGAAACTAGCTAACTCAACTCTTCACATCAAGATACAAGTAAGAGGTAAGAAAGCGAATGCTATGTTTGATGTGTTCAAATCAAATCTCAAAACTCTTTCAATTTGATTGGTGAAGACGATTTGAATCTCTTGAATCATACTCCGCTGTAATATCCTAATTAATTTATTTATTTTAACAAACAATAATTTTTTATGAAGAGGATAACCCAATTATCAACCCCAGCCTTTTAGGAGCAATTGTACCCAAACTTGCTATATATTAAGCACAAATATGAATTTCCAGTTAAATAGATGAGCTGATCGAATCAGAACTTGCTTGGATGAGTCACTATTGGTAGAAAAGGAATAGGTTCTTGAAAACCCTAGAACCTTTTCCTCAAGGATGAATCATTGGTCCACCTAGTGGTTGTATACTTGCTGCCTAATAGCAATTTGACTTCAATCTATTGTTGTACAATGATATATCACTGGTCTTTGATGTGTAATAAGAATTGCAATCCTTGTGATGCATGGATGAGAATTTCCCTGACTGTATTTGATATTGAATTCAATCATTGTCCCTCCAAATTGGAATTTGAACCATAAACCAACATAAACTGCACTTATAACTTCCACTCAAGGGAGAATATGATCAACTAGCCTTCACAATAAATTTGTATAGAATTATTGATCTATAATATGTAGTGTTGCTTCATTCTTGAGCGTTATTGTCTTTATTATGATACAGATGTGAATCGTTTGGTCTAGGATTGTCGAATGATATCAATCTTTTTTTATGAACTCATGCAATTCTTGGGTGAGATTGCCCAATTCTGAATTAGGGGCTTTCATCAACTAATTTATTGATGGAAATCAGGGGGTTTTCATCCTCTAAATCTAGACATAGAGGTGTTTCGTCCTTAGAATAGTTGGAAAACCCGATGAGTACTCACCGAGTTTTGAGTACTTACTAAATTTTAAGCCAAGCGAGTATTTGCAAGTTTAACTCATGAATCTCCAATGATGGGTTTCTAACAAAAACTTGCCAAAACTCAACGAGTTGGCAATGAAAAATCATGACGTAGCCTCTACATGTGAAAACGAGGGTAAAACACGAGAAGCACTAGGGTTTAACGCACCTAAAACACAATTTTTAGTTTATAAGACCCTACATTCGCCCCCAAAGACCGCAAAGCTTTGATATGTTGTTTCCATGAAGCAAGATACTATCTGAAATTGAGATGTTACATTGATTATAAATCTTTGAAACTCAAGGGTAACTTGATGCGATGGCATCACTAAACACCACAAAATTGAAAGAGTTAAGTCATTTGATCTGATGAGGCATTATATACAATAAAACCCTTGAATAGCACTAAACATTGATGCGATAATGCATTCAAACTCTATAAGGGTTTGATACAGAGAAGTTCCCAAACTGCTAGAGGCACTAAACATTTCTTCAATGTTCCACGGGGACCCCAAAAAGCTTGGCATTTTCGAGACAAGGATGTCTCTGAGACCCAATGACTTTGGGGGAAATGTCCCCCTGCCGTCCCACCACCACCACTCAGGTCTCAAGGATGTTTCTGAGATGCCACCTAGTTTGGGGACTTTTGGACGTCCCCAAGACATTCAAGAGACTTTGAGCCTCCCAACCGTCCCAAGGACTTCCAAGTGTTGCAAAAAATAAGTGATCAAGTTGTGAAAATGACATTCACCATGAAGGTTTGTGAGGTTTTGAAGGCCTAAATTTGTTCCCTCAAACCCCTACAAGGGTCACTACCCCTTGACCCCAAATGTCCACCCACAACTATCACTTTAAACTTTACTTAGGATGCCAAAGTTTCATTTGCAATTCTTATACTTATTTTTGATTTTCCCCCAAACCTCCACCCACCATTGTTAATGTTCAATGCAATCAGTGCCATGTTTTTAATGTTTATTAGTTTAAACTTTACTTAGTATGCCAAAGTTTCATTTGCAATTCTTATACGTATTACTTATACATTTTTCATAACTAGTTTTTCGAGTACCATATGTATTTGTGCCATGCTACCAACCCCCTGCCGCCTCGCCACCTCTGCGCTACCATCCCCTTGTCGTCCCCAAATTTAGGCCCTTGGTCCCTTCATCCTCCTGCTTCCCCATCAAGAAACTTTGTGGAACTGTGCATTTCTTAACTCAACAACATGTCAAAATCAAGGAAAAAATGTGGATTAGAGTCTAGACACTATAAAACTCTATTTTTTTGGGTTTATAAACATTGTTTTTTGCCTTTTTAAAAATAATAAAAAATAGTGTGTGCCATGAAGGCTTGTGTGGTTTTGAATGTCTTCATTTAGGCTTGGTGGAATTGCCCCTCGACCCTATTGGGGGCGTTGCCCCTAAACCCCCACCAAACTCATTTGATACATTTTGTAGCTATATTTTGCATAAAATTTATATTTTTTTCAAAAATTTAAGTGTTTTTTAAAGTGTTTGAGTTTTAACGAATTTTAAGTACTCTACAAGTCAATTTTTTTTTTGGCTTGCCAAGTAATCTCCAAGTTAGAGTTTTTGTACTATGGTCTTTAGGTTATTTGAACCAAAGTCTAGTGCAATAACAAGGAGTAAAAAATCAAAAAATAGAATCATTCACCAATGCATACCTCCTCCTTGCTTGGCCTCTCTTAAACAAAATTTCCCTCCAAAAAACATCTCTTAAAATTTCCTTCATGAACTAAGAGGAATTATTGTTCAAAATAAAATTTAATTATAAGTGGCTTTTATTTATTACTCTATTATAACTTCATAATATAATTTATGCAGCCCTTTTTGTGACATTATGACACTCTTAATTTTATGGTGGATGCTTGGGTTTATCTTGGTTTAATTTTGAAGAGTATTAGAGTCCACCCTTCCCAAGATTGTTCGTCTTCAAGCAATTGCAAATAAGGATGCTAAAGAATTTCCACACCTTCCTAAGTAGCATCCTCTTCAGGAAGATTTTTCCATCAAACCAGATATTATGTCATTGTTTTGTTCCTTAGCTTTCTTTCTTTGAAATTTATAATAGCCTCAAGAATCATAATCAATTTCCCTTGATCATCCAATGGGGGCAGCTTTATTGAAGGAATAATTTGACTTCCTAATGCTCTTTATAAACAAAAGAAATGAAATACATTATGAATTTTACTATTCTCTGGTAATTCCAATTCATATGCAACCTACCCAATTCTTCACTTGATTCTATAAGGGCCATAGAAGCTTGGTTTCAATTTTTTTGCTCCACTCTTCTTCAAGGAGGACTATTTATAAGGTTGTAGTCTCAAGAAGATCATATCACCTATTTCGAATGTTCTTTCAATTCAATGTTGATCAACATATAACTTCTGCCGATTCTATGCTTTATGTAGGTTTTCCTTGAGTGATTCCAAAATTTCCTAACTTTGCTCGACTAGATCTTTTGCCCCTAGTACTTAACTACCTGAGATGACCAAATCCACAAAGGATAAAGCATTATAACCATACAAGTCCTTGAAAGGTGTCATCCCAATGGACATATAATATGTAGTGTTATAACAATGTTCCCCTAAATAAAACCATTTTATCCAAGCTATCTAATGCCCTATTACATAATTTCTTAAATAGCATTCAATCCATTTAATGACTATTTCCATCTATCCATCAATCTATGGGTAATAATTGATACTTGAAGACAATTATGTTCTTGTTAAATTAAAGAGTCATTGCCATAACAAGCTGAAAAACCTACTATCTCTATCACTAACTATGTTTTTAAGCAACCCATGCAGTCAGAAGACCTCTCTGAAAAATAACTCAACCACTTGAGGTGCCTTTAACTATGCAGATATGGAAAAGAAATAACCATATTTAATAAGTCTATCAACCAAAACATATATACAATGTTTACCTTGAACCTTAGGGAGCCCTATAATAAAATCCATGGAGATTCTTTCCCATTTTTGGTTCATAATTGGTAAAGGCTGTAATAACCCTGCAACAAAACATGTTTTGTTCTGTTTTGTTGGCAAGCAAAGCGTTCCCATATGTTCCTAAGAACATCTTCCTTGAGAGCCTTCCATGAAAATTTCTCCCTAATTTGTCAGTAGGCCTTGAAATAACCCTAATGACCTACCAATTGTGTCTCATTTGGAGCCTTCAAGACTTTACCCTTTGCCTTCAATCCTTGGGTAAGATAAATTATGTCTTTGTATAAAATAAATTCATCCACTATTTTATAACAATCATCTTGGATCTTTCCTTCAAGAATATCAATAGCAAATGTGTCCTTCCCATATTCTACTATTATGTTAGCCTTCCAATCAAGAGAAATCTCTAATAATGAACATAAGTAAGGCTTTCTTGATAGAGCGCCAACTACTATATTATTCTTACCTTTGACATATTTGATGTCTAAGTCATAGGCTTGAAGCTTACGTACCGACTTGTGTTGTCTATTGTTTAGATCTCTTTCGCTAAGAAAAGATTTCAAACTGTTGTGATCTGTTTTGACCACAACCTAGATATTGCCTAAATTTGTCGAGAGCATGCATTATGGCTAGCAACTCTTTATCATAGATGGAATAGCTCTTTTTTTGTCTTTTAGATTTCTGCTTTCAAAAGCTATTGGTTGCCCTTTTTGCATTAACACTACTCCAATTCCTTCACCTGATGTATTGCATTCTAAAACAAAAGGAAATGAGAATTCTATAATAGCTAGTATAGGACATGAACTTACTACTTTCTTAGAGTTTATCAAAAGCCTATTGAGTTGTCTTTGTCCAAGCAAATGCTCCATTTTTGGTCAAATATGTCAATGGGATGGCTAACTGAGAGAATCCTTTGACAAATTTTCTATAGTAGCTAAACAGCCCAAAGAACCCTCACGACTACATTAAATTGATCAATTGAGACCAATCCAAAATAGCTTGTGTCTTTTGTTGGTCTACTCGTACTCCCTTAGCACTAATAACATGTCCTAGATATAGAATCTTTGTCAATCCAAACTCACATTTGGATTCCTTAGCAAAAAAGGATTGATGCTCCAAAATTCCCAAAACTTCATCCAAATATTGTAGATGTTCCTTCCATGTTTTGCTTGAGATCAAAAAATCATCAAAGAATATTAAGACAAACTTCCTTAATTGATTTATGAACACATGGTTCATACATGATTAGAAGGTAGTGAGTGCATTACTTAAACCAAAGGGCATAACTAAAAACTCAAAATGTTCAAAATGACATCAAAAGCAATTTTATGCACATCCTCTTTTCTCACTCATATTTGATGATACCTAGATCTAAAGTCAATTTTTTACTACACTATCTCATGTAATTCATTGATTAACTCATCAATTCTAGGAATTAGATACGTGATTTTAATAGTTTTCTTGTTTAAAACTCTGAAATCTATGCACATATGCATAGTTCACTAGGACAACTAAAGATGCAAAAGGGCTACAACTTGGCCTTATATAACCCATCCCTAGAAGTTCCTTAATTGTTTTTTGATTTTTCAATTTCCACTTTAAATCTTCTTGGATGTCTATAAGGAGTAGTAATTAGTAGTTTTGCTCTAATTTATAGTTCAATTATATGTTGAAATCATCTGTTAGGTCGCAATCCTAGAGGAATGTCATTGAAGACCATGATATGCTTGTCCAATAATGTTTGTATGTCCACATGATAAGCTCTCTACTTGCAATAGCTATAGAGGTCACTAAACATTGCACTGCCCATGCTACTTGTCCACTCTTAAAACACCTCTCCATTCTTTTTGCTAATACAACTCTAGAAGCTCTATTAGTAATGCCTTGTAGCACTACTTATTTACCTTCTAATTTGAACCTTAGCTCCATTGTTTCAAAATTCAAATTAAATTCTCTTAATGAGTGTAGCCATTGCACTCCTAAAACCACATTGATTTCTCCTATACCCACCACATAGAATTCATCTTGCATCTTGTGTCTTCCAAGAGCAATTTCCAACTTTTGAATTTTCTTGGTGCATGGAATGGTAAACCGTGAGCTACTACGACATTGAATTCATTGAATTTTTTTTTTGCAATCCTCTTCTAGAAACCAACCCTTCATCAATGAAATTGTGTGTTGCTCCAATGTCAATGAGAACTATAACTTTGAGTCCTTGCAAAACTCCCCATACTCTAAAAGGATGATATTTAGGAACACCCAACAACATTGCAAGTATGCCCCCTAGATGTTTACCTTCCCCTTTTATCTCTAATTCAGGTTCACATTCTTCAATTTTAGGCTCTATTCTTCCTCCTTTGAATCCTCATCAAGAATTACTTCTATGTAATGTACTTGACCTTTTCCCAAGCATTGATGTCCAAGTTGTAATGTCCCCTGTTGAGGGAGTACCAAATCTTTGCCCAAAATTAACAAATCCAATAATACAATTTATTTACAAGAGTATTCTTTCACCAAATTACACAATAGCAATTGAATTTAGGAAAATAATCGTCAAACAAAATGATAATGTAACATGCACACTATAGCCAACCATATTAGGAACTTGAGGGGGGAAAGCACAATAGGGCTTCGGGAGACTATCCTCCACAACTAAGCCCAAGAGCACCGAACAACCAACCAAGTCAATCCGACCCCTTGGCCCACAAGCAATCCCACTCAATGGGCGGTCTACTTAATTGAGGGAACCTGTACTCCTACATCTCCCTATTATGTTTCCTTGCCAATTCCTAATATGATTGCTTTATGAAAATCAAATGAATAATTACTAATCCTAAGATTCTTGATAAATTAGCAAGTTAATTAAATAAATAAATATGTTCTTTATTAAATTCACAAACTAATAAATATTGGATTCAAATATGTGGCATATCAACTACTGCAGAAATATAAAGTTTGTTGTATCTTGTGCCTTATAACTCAAATTATCACTGCTTTATAATTCTAATTTCTTACTGCCTTCTTATCCAGATCAAATTTCCATGCCTTCCACCAAATGTTTCCTCCTCCTTACATACCCTTCATGGAGGGGTGAATAGTCACATCCTTAATAGTCATTGCATCCCTTACAAAGGATGCATCCCTTACTTAATCGCTTCCTTTGTGTTTGACTTTTGATTGCTGTTTTAATTTAATTAAAGCCTTCATTATGTAGCGCTACCTTTTTAATAGGGAATCCCTGCCTTTAATATTTTCATTAGTTAATTCCATTAAACCTGTTGAAGTCTCCTTGGTCAGCTATTACCCTTAATTTCTGTAAAGGCTGCAATCTCCTTAGTCAGCAATTATATCTAATTTCTTTGCAGACAGCAATCGGGGGGGCATGGCAGTCCGCCCTTCCCAAGATTGCTTGTCCCAAATCAACCTTGTAGATTTGTAATTTTTAGACATTGCTCTTCTTTTGTGATCTACTTAGTTTTTGTTGCAATATTTTGATATAATTAAGAATTGAAAACTCTACACTAGTGATGATTGTATTGGTTATGTCCGACTCTATGTCCCTGGAGAGTACTTGTTAGTATACTTGCCTCAACTTAACTACCAATAAGGTTAACACCATCCTCTAATGTATGAGGACAATTTATCGTCCAATATTCTTCTGACTTATGTACTATGATTTTCCAATAACTCTCAACAACAAAACCAAGAGTTGGAAATTACCAAGACTTGTTATTTAAGACAAATTTTCTCTGATTTCATTACCACAAAGATCCTAGGCAATGAATACAAACTCTTGATTATTGAAATTCAGAATGATAGAAAATGTGGCATCCTTCATAATGAATTATGAATATCAAGATCCCGCTCATTTTTGAGAAGCCACTAGATGTCCTTTACTACAGGTTGCATCCTTTTTCCCAAAACAATCAAATGGAAACAAGTGACAATTTCCCTTAAATAAAGTATATTTCAAAGTTTTGAGCTGAATTTGGTTCTAACGAGGATGTAATAACTTATAGGGTGTTTGTAACACTTAACCTAGTCAAAACATTCTTCAACATATATCAGCTTGTCGTAGTCTCTAACCTTCGAAGTATATGTTCCCTAGATAATACTTAAGAGCAAAATTATTGGATGCACCAAAGTCTTAGAATCCCTAGCAAACAATTATCACCCATGAACACTTCATAGAAGAACTTAAATTTATAGATTGACACTAACATCTAATTCTTGTCCAACTTCCATATCAATTGGAGGTTGTTACTCCTCTTGTAAAAATTTGAAATATCCCCATGTTTGACACTAAGATGATTTTCATATCTTAGAAGGGTATTGTTTTACCTGATTCATTTAAAAAATATCAATTTTCTCTTGAGTTTAAGAAGTGAAAATGATCCTGGGATTTGTGGGTTATGGGCCCACATTGTAACTTAAAATAGACTGACACAATAAATTTGGGTGTACCTTGACTTGTATCATATTTATCTTAAATACCTAATATTGATGTCCTTGATATTTAATCATGGATGTAGAGCTACTGTAATCAAGAAAAATGACTTAGGAGAAGAAGAGCCTTGGATGAAATGATCTCAAAATATTTTCTATATCACTAGTTCAAAGTTCACTAGATCAATGTTACAAGGTTGATCCATGCATCACCCTTGTTTCTGTGAGTGGGGGATGGATCATATATATTATGGATTTGATGAATATATCCTACGATAAATCTCAAAACATAAACCTCAAATTATAGTGCCAACGGTTCTTTCCAAATTTTCTTAAGATCTCTATAAGAGTCAAAATCTGTTATTTGTATGTTCTTAAAGAATTGAGTTGTCTTCATTACATTCGCTATTGAGTTCTTAAAGAATTGAATTGAGGGAACCCGTACTCCTGCATCTCCCTATTATGTTTCCCTTCCAATTCCTAATATGATTGCTTTATGAAAATCAAATGAATAATTACTAATCCTAAGATTCTTGATGAATTAGCAAGTTAATAAATAAATATGTTCTTTACTAAATTCACAAACTAATAAATATTGGATTCAAATATGTGGCATATCAACTACTGCAGAAATATAAAGTTTGCTGTATCTTACTGCCTTATAATTCAAATTATCACTGCTTTATAATTCTAATTTCTTACCGCATTCTTATCCAGATCGAATTTCCATGCCTTCCACCAAATGTTTCCTCCTCCTTATTCACAGAGGGGTGAATAGTCACATCCTTAATATTCATTGCATCCCTTACAAAGGATGCATCACTTCCTTAATCGCTGCCTTTGTGTTTGACTTTTGATTGCTGTTTTAATTTAATTAAAGCCTTCATTATGTAGCGCTACCTTTTCAATAGGGAATTGCTGCCTTTAATAGTTTCATTAGTTAATTCCATTAAACCTTTTTAAGTCTCCTTGGTCAGTGATTACCCTTAATTACTGTAAAGGCTGTGATCTCCTTAGTCAGAAATTATATCTAATTTCTGTGCAGGCAGCAATCGGAGGGGCATGACAGAAGTTCCCATTATTTTTTGCAAGAAAAACATAATTTGATTCAATGGAGCTTATTTGGTGATAATGCCCTTTGTTGAGAAAACCCTTTTTGAAAAGGTTTCTTATTTCATCCTATAGGAGGGGTTTTTTCATATAACTTATTCATGGCCACAGAAGTTTTCAAATTCAAAGCTATTTTAATAGCCTCCTAAAGGATCAATGGATCAAATGCCTTAATCAAACCCCTAAGAGGTTTAGTTAACTCTTTGATGAAAAGGGCAATTAAGCTTCCTTTCATAACATTAGGCACCATTACCGATAATTTTTGGAATTCTTCCACAAATTTCTCCATGGTTCCCTTTTGTTTTTGTTGGGCCAGGTCTCTAAAATAAACTTCAAGATCTTTTCTATCAAACCTTTCAATCAATCTTTTGCAAAATTTATCATATGTGTCAATTAGACTATAACCTTAGTTAACGAATCCATGGCAACACCATTCATGCATTGTGCCTTCCAAGTGTAAAGTGTCAAATTTGATGATGTCATCCTTAATCATAGTTTCAAAGATAGATATGTGTCTAACTTCTATGCCCACACACGAGTAGTACACTTATTAGAACCATCAAATGTAGTTAGTGTTAGCTTCCCTAAAACTTGTTGATGGTCGTATTGTCTTGGTTGAGATTAAGGTTCAACTCTTGGTCCGTTACTGTTTCTTTTCATAGCTATGCAATTAGTGAGAGGCATTGCTTCTTGAATCTTTAGAGGGAGATCTCTATATTCTACATTCATGGTGTGAATACCATCTTGCAATGGGCTTTGTGCTTCCCTCATAGGGACTTCTATCCTCTTGAACATAGCACGAAGAGGTCTATCAATAGACCCACCCATGGTTCTCTATGTGTGAATTTTCTGCTTATTATTGCTACTCTTATTGGCTTCAAAAGAGTTTTCTTCACTATTTTGATTGTTGGAATTTTTTTGGTGTTTTTTGGTTGTTATGCATACATAACATCTGCAACATCATACCTACATAAGATCAACTTCCTTTCAAACTTCTCTTCAAGGTCTTCCGAAGCTTTCTTCTCTCTCCCTATTTACTTCTTCCAGCTCAAATTCCAAGGGAGTTTCTATTTCTTTATTCTTGGGAAATTGTTGTTGAGTTTTTCTAAATTCCCTTAGATGATACTTGCTAGCTCCATCATTTGATTGCATAGGAAGAAAAAAAAAATCTTATAGGCTGGCAAGATCCAACTCTAATGCCATTGTAATATCCCAATTAATTTTTTTTATAGGCAATGAATTTCTATGAAATGGATGATTTTAGGTGCAGCTGTACCCAAACTTGCTATATATTAGCACAGATATGAATTTCCACTTAAATAAACGAGCTAATTGAATTGCAACTTGCTTTGATGAGTCACTACTGGTAGAAAAGGAATAGGTTCCTTAGAACCCTCAACCCTTCTCCTCAAGGATGAATCACTGGTCCACCTAGTGGTTGTATCCTTGCTGCCTAATAGCAATTCAACTTCAATCTATTGCTGTACAATGACATGCCGTTGGTCTTTGATGTGTGATAAGAAATGCAATCCTTGTGATGTATGGATGAGAGATGCGACCCTTTTGAGACTTTCCCTTGACTGGATTTGATATCAAATTCAATCATCGTCCCTACAAATTGGAATTTTAACAATAAACCAACATAAACTGCACTTATAACTTCCACTCATGGGAGACTATGATCAACTATACTTCACAATAAATTTGTATAGAATTACTGGTCTACAATATGCAGTGTTGCTTCCTCCTTGAGCAACATCATCTTAATTATGATGCAGATGTGAATTGTTCAGGTCCAAGATTGTTGAATGATATCAATCTGCCTGTTATATGAACTCATATGCAATCCTTGGGTGAGACTGCCCAATTCTGAATTAGGGATTTTTGTCCACCAATACAATGATGGCAATCAGGGAGTTTTCATCCTCTAATTCCAGACCTTAAGGTGTTTTGTCCTTGGATTATTTGTGTTGATGTTGCAGCATCGGGCATCACTTCCAGCCTTGACTTGAGATAATAAATTTCAGATAGTCTTTCGGCTATTCAATTTATTGAAGTCGATATGAATGTGAAGGGGCGCTTCACTTGGAATCATATAATATTTAATTATTGTTAATTAATATTTAATTATTTTACTTGAGGCCGACTTGACTCATTCGCCACCTTTTATGGAGACACAACATTTCATTGAGGCCGACTTCTTGTCTTGAAGAGACACAATCTCTCTCTCCTACATGTATATAATAGAGACGGCTATTGTTCATTTGTCATTATTATATTCATCCATTCATAAGTTCGAGTTTATGCAAGTGCGAGTTTATCAAGTGCAGATCGAAGTCTTGAAGGAGGCCGAGTTCATCACTAAGAGAGATTGATATTAACATCAGCAAGGAGTTATATATTGTTCTGTGATTGCATCAAGTTTTGGTGCTGTTGTTTGGCCTCATAATCGGCCACATTGTAAAGGAGATTATTGTTTCATATTCAATATATAAGTGATATATTGTTGCTGGGTTTTTCTCCCTCAAGTGGAGGGTTTTCCCAGGGTATATGCTGTGTCTATTTGTTTGAATTTGAATTAAAATCTGCTTATTCACATCTGATCATAAAAACTAACAATTTGAACCAAAGTCCAATGCTCCAACAAGGAGTAGAAATCAGAAAATAGAATTGTTCATCAATGTATGCTTCCTCGTCCTTGCTTGACCTCTTTTAAATAGAATTTCCCTCCAAAAGATATTACTCTTCAAATTTCCTTTATGGCCTTTTGAGAAGAATTATTATTTAAAATAAACTTTAATTATAAGAGGCATTTATTTATTACTCCATTATAATTTCATAATGTAATTTAAGCATCCCCTTTTGTGACATTATGACCCTCTTCATTGTATGATGGGCACTTGGGTTTATCTTAGTTTAACTTTGAAGAGGGGACATTACATCAGCCATATGCATTAGGATGGCCACAACAAAGAGCAGAGATGACCATAACCAAGCAATGTAAGTTGAAATGTAGACTTTCTCTTGAGTTTAGGAATGAAATGATAGGAGATGTTGTTCCATTAGGCATTTGAGATGTCATTTTTGGGAGCCCATATCTCTATGAGAGGGATGTTGTTTACTTTAGAAGGAAGAATCAGTATAAACTCCAATTAAATGGGAGGCATTTCACTCTACGTCAGTGTTACCCTGAGTTTCCGGGACGAGGATGGCAGGGTGAGTCCCCAAGTCCCCAATTTTTCAAGCCAGTTTTGGGGACAGCTAGGGGACAGCTATATAAAATATAGGAAAATTTAAAACATATAGGAAAATTTTAAATATTCATATGAAAACATGGATAAAGCATGCCTATATAAATTATAGAAACTTAGCAAATAACATTTGTGTTAAGAATCCATTGTCAATACTCAATATGCATTCAGAATTCAGAATTCATTGTCAATATGCATGTGATATTAAACAATAACATACAAGTTATAAACGTATAACAAAATTCCCAAAGGCTACACTGCTGCCATATAGTTTTTTTTTCAATTATGATATGAAAATCAAAATAAAAAACACATAGTACACTGCTGCCGTCCCCTATCCCGGGACAGGGACAGGGGGATTTAGACCCGGAGACGCATCCCCAGGTAACACTGCTCTACGTTCTTATGTTGGCAAGTTGAAGGTCTCTATGGTGAGTACCTCAAGGTGTGGGAAGTTGCTTAGTGCCAATAGGAGGGATGTTCTTTAAAACAAAGCTGAGATTGGGGATGTGGAGAGGTTTCATTCTCAAAGAAAGCAGCAAGGAGGGCAGTAGGTGCTTCAAGATGGTGTTTATCTTGTGGTGCAAGGCAAGATGGTATCTTTGCAAGCTGAAGGCTTTCTCGACCCTCATTCACTGAGTCCTATGGCTTTTTGGGGAAAAAGCCTCCAAATAGGGGAGGTGTGATCCATAAAAGGATCAAAGAAGTTGGATCAAAAAGATCAAAGTGGTTCCACTCAGCCAAGGAGAACCTTAAAATGCATTTGGCAAATTTGTCACTTGTAACAAGCGGTGTAACCATCAAATGCTCTAGGAAATGCATAACTGCCACCTAGCAAAACCAGGAAAAATGTCACAGTTCGAACAATATATGAAATACTAAGGGTTTTGTTAGTTGATCTTGCTTTTTGGATGTTTAGTCTTCAATTTTCAAGGTGAAAGAGACTATAGCAAAGGCAAGTGAAGTCATTTGACAAGCTTTAAAAGTGTTAAACTGAAAACTTTCATGTTCTTGTGATTTTGGTGGAAAAAAGTGACAATGCAGGGTTTTGAAGGTGTAGAGAAGATTGCAATTGTTAGGACACCCTAGAGGCATTGTAACTTGGCTGAGATCTTGGAACAAGGAGCATAGCTCACGCTTATTGGAGTTTTCCCCCTAATTTTAGGGATTCTCTACGGTAATCCTTGTGTTGTAGTCTTCTATGTGTGATCTTCTACGTGCTTCTTTTTTTCTTTGAACTTCTTTTATGCTCAACAACACATAGATGAACATAATGAACTAAAATAAGCATCCATAAGAGTTAGTTTACAATGTGTTTGGTGGAGTGCTAGTGAATTGATATTGAGAATCCATCATCTATAAGCAATGAGTGAGGGATGCCCTCATGTTTGCGGATTACTAATTGCCCCATAATGCTTTTTCTCATTTGAGCAAAAGCTTAAAACATTTTCCCTTTATGTGGAAAAACTAGCTTTCACCCTCATGTACATGCCCCTTAAACAACTCCATACAAAATTAACATGTCATGTTGACTATTCCATTAGACCATTTGGTCTCCAAAAAATGATCACGATACTTCCATAGTGGAAACAAAACCTCTTTCCCACTATCCGATATTCTAAACACAAAAACTAAAAAAGTGTAAAATAGCATATTGGCTAAAATCTAAATTTTAAATTTTACCTAAGTTGTAAGGCATGCCCCCCAGGTCCTAGTTCAAGCACTAGTCCCACAACAATAGTGACCAGGGCAACTCATGGCCACAACACCAATTTTGTTTTTTTTAATGTCAAAACCTAATCTTTAAAGCTTCTTTTAACATTAAAACATTAAAAATAATATTTAAAATGCCTCAAACCCTAAAATGCACCCACACTAAGAATTGTTTCACAAAAACACGTTCATTGTTTTGCCAATTTTGCATTTTGGCAAATTACTTGTATATTATTGAAGGAGAATGATTGCAAAGTAGCCCAAGGGGAGGAGTCTAGCTTGCACAAAGGACATCTATCAATCTAAGGTAAGTAGTTTAATGAATTTTTTCAAGTCTTTTATGGATTTTTCCATTTTTTTACAAAAAGTGAATAAGAATTATGATTTTTCAAAATGTTTTTTAGTGTTTGTTTTGAATATTTATTACTTTTATTAGTTTATACATATTGTAGGGCTGCATTTTGTTTAATTTATAATTTTGTGATTTCTTATAATGACAATTTATTTGGATTGACTACTAGCTCAAGTTTGGTGGGTCTTGCGGCAAATAAATAGTTTAAATATGTTCAAGCATCTCCTCTATGAAAATATGTTATGGTGCTTGAACAACTTCCAAGAGGTGGAGCTTTTATTTGGAATTGTAATCAATGCATTATCCAATACAAGAATTCATATAGTCGAGTGAAAGCTCACTTATGTGCTATGAATGGGTATGAATTATGAAATTAAAATATGTCAAAGGCCAAACAAGAAGGGGTTGCCTACAAATTCTCCTTTAATAATGACCTACCAATGTCCTTTCTTGGAGACAACGTCTACCCAAGAAAAATATCCCTCTCCTCGCAAAAGTGGCCCATTGGTTAAGGCATTTTAGAATGAACAAGAGATATTGCAAATGAAAAATTGCACGTTGCATTTACACCAACATTCTTCCTTTTAAATGGGTGAGATCACCATATCGGTGGGAAATGTTGGCAACAATCAATAACACACTCTCTAGTTGCATAAGTCTTGGGTATGAAAAGGTGTGCACCCCCTTATTGGAAAAAAAAATGTAGAGACATCACTAAAACCAATTAGGGATTCATGGATTGAAACAGGAGTGCCAATTCTTTCTGATGGATGGAAAGATTGCAAAAACCAACCTTTAATAAATGTTATTGCAATGTCCCCCAAAAGGGTAATGTCTTTGGAGGTGGTTGATTGTGAGGGGCAAGTCAAAGATGCATAATTCATTTCCAAAATCCTCATTCAGTCCATAGAGATGGTGGGTGCCAATAAAGTTGTCCAAGTCATTATGGACAATGTGAAAAATTGTAGGGCAGTAAGTGCTTTGGTTGAAGAAAGGTATGCAACATTTTTGGACACCATGTACCATACACTCCCTTAACTTAGTGATGCAAGCTATTGGCACTCAAATAGAGAGAGTGAAAACCATATACACTAAGGGTGAGGAGATTCAAATGTTCTTAACAGAGCATCATATGTCACAAGGCATCTTCAAGACTTTCTCAAATTTGGAGTTACTAAAGGTAAATTTAATTTATGTCATATTTATTTACATTTTTATGTGTTATTAACTTTTTACACAACATTAGGTTGTTGAGTGTTATGTCCCAGAAATTGTGACATTTAGAAGCATAATTAAAATAGTTAACCATTTGATATTACATAATCATAATTGTCGAAAACAATATTACAATTATGAATAACATCATAAATATTATTATGATATAATAAATATTAAAAATAAATATAAAATATAAATATAAAATAATATTATAATTACGATTATAAATATAATGGATAAAATAAAAAAGATAATCTAGAATATCATTAGATATAATTATTAACATTTAAATATATGTAAAATATATTATATAATTAAATTGTCAATATTGGACAATTATGATCTTAATAATTTACTATTATGAGGCAATATTATAAAAATATAAAAATAATAATAATAAATATTAAATAAGCAAAACATATATCTATACTAAAACAAATAATAAAGTGGATTAAAGGTAGATTCAAAAGGCAACCGGTTCAATAAGTTGTTAACCAGCGATCAGGGAGAGTCGCGGCCCTGTGAAAAATATTTAAAAGACAAATATTATTGGTTCGAGGGGAGAGATAGGAAGATGGCTTTACACCAAGGAAAAATCGGGATTTCTTCCAAGTGTTATTCAAAGTCAGGAGACGAATATTAAAGAACCATCGTGATTCACCATTGGACAAGCTTGTAAAGGGCAATATTATATCAAACTGCCGCTCACCAAGAGGACATATTAAACACTTTAGCAAAAGAAGATAGGAATAAATACATTTGCAGAAGAAGACAAAGTTTGACTTAGAGGAAAGACATTTATTGGGTCCTGCCTCCTTTGAAGTCGATATGAAGGGGAAATTAGAGTTGAGTCAGCTGCCACGGTGACGAGTCCCATCTCAGTACATTTGCTCACATATTTTGGGAGCTGCTTGGGTGTATATAAAAACAAACATAACAAATTCAAGGAGCGACGTCTGTGAGAACAGTGCGGCCATTTCTAGAGACCGAATTACCTTGTAGATTGGAGGGATACAAGATGTAAAGTCAGTCTACATATTTTGGGATATAGACTCTACCATTCTAAACCATAACATGCTAAGGGTCCCAAAGTAGAAATTCTAGAATGAGCAATAGGGATCGATCAAGGAATAAGGTGAAGAATAACTAAATATATTCTAAAGAAGAGAAACAGTGAATCTTCGATAGGAAATTATCTTTGTGATCTATGCAGACTGAGGTATGTGATTTCAGAGTTATTGAATATATAATTGCATAATTGGCTATTGACATTGTTACTCTGCCATGCTTGTTATTTATATTTAATAATTCTGTGGTAGGATGACCATAACTATGGGTTGTAGATTACATATCTACATTCATATGAAATATATTATAGAAGAATCATTCATAGTGAAATAATAAGAAGGAAATGAATAATCCTTGACAAGAATGGAATATTTATATTCCCTTTGATCTTAATAGACACTATCATGAATCCCTAACGCTTCTAATGTCTCTTGAAAAACACTTTGAAAGTAAGATTCAAGTTTAAGTGCCTCCACTAGGAACGATCATCATCGCATGGAGAGAGAAGACAGATCGGGTTACCGGAAATTACATCTTGAGGAAGCTAGTACAGTGTGCCGATCAAAGGTAAGTATCCTCAACCTATTGGTTAATCATTGAGGGATTATGGAATCAATACGAATTACTATGACAGTGGGTAACTAACCCCATGTCTTATAAAATTCAGTATCAATGAATGTTTATAACACTCTAATCTGTGACAAATTGTGAATTCGATTAAATATAATAGGTGAATGCATAGAGAGATTAAATGACACTTTCCAATGGATATTTGCATGTCAATATATTGAGTTCATCTATACAGCATAAGTGATTGACAAACACCCTAAATAGATATAAAGGGATATTATTTACAAGAGTACAATAATGATGCTTGCAGCAATTATTGTATATCATAAGCTATTATGACTTTTACTATAAGAATAGATTTCAGGCCCAAAATCCCTTTCGCTAATACCCACTGAGGATAGGAAGTTTTTGGAGGGAAAGGCTGGTAATTCGGTCAATTGATGGATGGTCCCAAGACAAGTAGGAAACCTTGAGGGATTCCACTTGGAGACCGTTCATGCACCCTTGGCACAGTAATTCTTACATTCGCCGATGAGGTTAGGAAAGAGCAAAAGGCGAAGATTTATTTCGAGCAAGAGTAATAAGTCATATCAGATTATGATGGTTTTATGCACTAGATAATAATGCATTTGTCTTATTCTTAAAATGTTCAATCTGGAATTGTCTAATTTAATCTGGATTAAGGAACTATGTATATTTGTTGGTAATACACAATGTGTGCAGGTCCTCAAGGCAAATTTCATGTGCAAAATTAAGTGTTGGTAAATACAAATTCTTGAACCTAATTTGTGCATTTTATGTCTCTGATAAAGGGACATTACATTGAGACCCGATTCACTTCACACACAATCGTTTTGAGACAACTTGTAAAAGTGCAACAAGCGTTGGACACCATGGTCAGTAACCACCAATGGAGTATTTGGAAGTAGTCAAATTCAAAGGCCCAAAAGGTCAAGTCACTAATCCTAGATGATGATTGGTGGGCTCATGTGGAATATGTCTTGACTTTCACCAAGGCTATCATGAATATGATCGTGTTTGCTAATATCGATTGGCCATGTTTGGGGGGAATCTATGATGGCATTGACTCCATGATAAAAAAATAAAGATCATAATAACATATAAAGAGAATGACCCCAAAAAACATTTTTTTGAAGTGAGGAAAAAATCATTCATGACCGCTAGAACAAGATGAACACACCCTTGCATATCCTTGCATTTGCATTATCCCCCAAATTTTACAACACAAAAATACTTTCTTTGCTAGGGAGAACCAATATAGAGATAGTGAAGTTTTGAGTGGGTAAAAGATAGAATTCTAATAAATCTTATCAGATCCAGAAGTGGTGGATAATGTTATGAAAGAGTTTGGTGAGTTTGGCAAGTTCATCTAAAGACAAGATCATAGTATTTATGCTCTTTGAGACCAATACAAGGAAGATACTTATACATGGAGGCACCTCCATGGGCAAGATTAGTTGTTCCTTCAGCCTCTTCTAATCAAAATTCTATCATAAGTAAGCATTTTTTTTAAATTCTTTTGCATTTTTTATTTTTAAGTTGTATTGACTTCTTCTCCAATTTCAACAAGTTGCAAGTTCTTCTTCAGCTAAATGGAATTAGAGTACATACTCCTTTATCCACTCAATGAAGTGTAACTGGTTGGCTGCAAAAATAGCAAAAAACTTGGTCTATATTGATTCCAACTTGCATCTCCTATCATATAAGAAAGTTGATTACAAGGAAGGAGCAACGAAGAATTGGGATATAAGTTATAACCCTTAAGTGTGCCAACTAGGATGCATCTGTTTTAGAGCTTGCTTGAGCCAATTAGATAATGACAAGGGTCCTACATTTGATGTATCTGTGGGAGTGGCACTCCATTAGCTTGTAGTTCAAATGATATTAAACCAAGTGATGACTTCAATCTAGATGCCTTCGATGAAGATTGAAGACTAAGATACAGATATTTTATTATGTTATTTTCAAATTTTGTACTAAATAATGGTTTTCATTTAAATCTTAACTCTGGAGTCTTAGACATATATGATATATTGTTAATGTTAGGGTCAGATTTAATAGAAAGCAGAAAATGAACATAAAGAACAAATGAACACAGTATTTATCCTGGGAAAACCCTCCTCATGAGGGAGAAAAACCCAGCCACAAATGTATCTCTCTTATATTAAATGAAATAGCAGCAACAGCTTACAACTTGACCCACAGAAGAATAGTATCTCTCATAGATACATGCATACAAAAGAACTCTGTTTTTCTCCTTATTTCAATCTGCTCTTCAAAAGATAATCATCTGCTGTAGATGGCGAACTCTCCTTGAAATAACCACTTAACTTAAGCAAGAATCAATCCCAAAATAGGGAATCGTCACTTGCATGTGCATGCAAAAGGAGACGCACTAGGAGCATTACAATTGCCTATTTTAGGAGCAGTTACAAATACATTTTATGCAAAGATTCTCTTGCATGTCAGACCGAAGATTCTATTGCATGTCAACCATCTTAAATAAGACATTTATGTGGGTCAGCCAACTGACATAATATCTATTTAAGGAAGATACTTCTGCTGCTAGAAGATACCTCCTGACACTATCAAAACATTAACATATATGACATTATATATTTTGAACTATTAATTGACAATTATTATTGACAAATATAATAATATCAAAGATTCAAATCTAACTACAAAGATAACTGAAAATGAGTTTGAAAAAGACAGGTCAGGTGCACCATAATTAGGCAATCTGCTGCTCTGCATATATGAATTACAACACATTATATCAACAGTTTATTGTTAATTAATGAGCATTTGGCATATTTTCTTTAACAGCATTTTAGGTTCTTGCCTATGTGCTAGTTCCGAGGAAGGGAATGCATCCCGAGGAGCCAGAACACTAGAGATACTGTAGACCTAAAGCCAAACTTAATGCTAGTAAAGCATACAACTTCCATCTAAGCAAACTTATTTTTAGAGATATCCATTTCATAAGAAACTATGAACTCAAACTTTTTGGTTCACAAGAACAGACATTATTTAATGCATGCAACAGATGATACCTTCAAACAAGGCAACAAATTAATTATGAAGAGTGAAGGATCCAGATACCTCAAAACAGCTCATTGTACCCCAATGAAAGTGTTTATGTCATTATCATTTGTTATCATGCAAAGGCCCTTACCGTCTTTTATCGGCTCAGGGCATTTAGAGAGCCGATGCCCTGTCTCCCCACAATTATAACAATATGAAGTTTCTTGACCTTCTTGACTGTTAGGACAATGCTTCAAAGTGTGGCCTCGTTCCCGACAAAGTAAACATATCTGCCAGCAATATCAGTTGTACTGTCACCATGTGTAACAATATTACTAATGAATTTAACTTCAACTAAAATTGCAATTAGAAACTTCAACAAAGCAGAAAATCAGAATATTAAACAGTGCAAGATTGAAACATTGCCATAAGCTGGCAGTTAATAAAGAAAAGAAAGATGCACTTGTAAAATCAGGCCCAGAGAATTCTGTGTAAATGTAACTAACTGGATTCATTCAAATAATGTTGACTGTAAACTAGCAATGAAGTAAGAAAACCATTGGGAATTTCATGAAATCAACTAAAAAATTTAAAATTGGAAGGAAGCAACAAAACCATAGTATCCAGAGTCAATGAAAGAAATCAATCATAAATGCTTCAAAATCAAATGCTACCGAAACAAAATCCTTCTGCATGATATATATCAAGCAAATTAGAATTTTTTCCCAATAAATAAAGGGTATGAAATCTAACAAATTGTAGTGGAAGTTTGTGGTTTTTCAGACCCTAGAGTTTTGATCAGTTAAGGATTTTTGAAGAGTCTCTTTTTATACCAGTTCATCTCTTGAATACTAGATTATTCCCAAAACAGTTTGGCTGGATGTTTTATGATACTTTAAAGCATAGAAGCAGATATCTTTAATTTATTGCAATATATCATTTATCAACCCGCTATTGGAGTAAATAAGTCATTATCTGATAATTAATTAATCAGTAATTAATTATTAGAGGCTTTTTTACTTTAGTTGACTTAAGCTAAACTTAGGAGTTGCATTTTAATCTTTAGTTTAATTCTTATTACTAGATTAGACTAAATTTAGGACAAGTTGCCTCATTGCATGAGATTAATACACTTGTCACTATCTTGTTAATCCGCAAGTAGGGTTTGCTTGTGCTTTGCTTATAAGCATGCACATTCATTTGTAAATTTAATATAGGTTATTTGCATCAATAGAATAACGGGAACCACTGGCAAAATCTGATGATGAGACCTATACCACTAGAAAGTTCGCGGAACCAGCTTTCCGGCAATATCTTGTTTGTCTGATTTGTATGGACTCATACCTACACCAAACACACCAGGGAATTTATCAGCATGGGGCATCATCATAGATCATATTGTAGGGGTTAGATGTTCTAGCGTTGATCTTGACACTATGTATGTTGTATCGAACATTGAATGTCCCCACATACTTTGGACACATCTTTGGGAGATCCGTGGAGACCCTCATATCTCTCCATACCCAGAGGATCCTACTGTAGATTGTCTCATCCCTCTTGCGGCTACAAATTGCGTACCCTTTGATGACGATACTTTAGAGGAGCTTGAATATATCATAGGTCTTGCATGTTCTAATGGTTCAGAGACTTGCATTCATGTTCCCACTCTTCAGATTGAGGCTACATCATCATCTCCTATTGTTCCTGATCAGCTTGGCATCGCCACATCTTTGGACCCTATTGATTTAGTGCAGCAGGACATCTTACATCTTCCAGACATAGCTACTTGGGATTCGTATCTCACAGACATATCATCCTTGTTTGTAAAGTCCTATATTGCAAATCTAGAGGATTACTTTGAGGACATTCATCTCCTCTTTGTTGACAACAACATCACCGCTATTGGCCCACCATCTTCATCACCTTTGCAGCTTGTTCTACATCAGTCTTCACAGGATCTTGGACTGCCATCATCGCTTTCCGACCTGTGGATATGTAAGCACTTTTCAGAGGCACACATCATCTAGATTTGGATTCCAGTCTCACCCATCCTTTTGGATTGGCTTCTCTAATCACCAGTGGATCCTTTTCTTCCTAAGGGGAGAAATGTTGTTTGCAAGCAGTGGATCATATTCTGTCTTCAGGCGTTCATCATTGGCACGAGAGCTCTTTCATTATGGGGAGGATTCATATCCTCATTTTCTCTCCCCTATCAAGGGGACATCTATTGTACTTGTATGACAGAAGCAGTCCTTGGGGTGTCACATTGAGTCCTCCTCCTATCCTTCTTTCTCTAGTACAGTCATTTCTTTTTCTCTCTTTTGGAGAGAAGTTTTTCCCATGTGGTTTTCTCCTTTTCTCCAGTTATGAGAGTTCCATTTATGTTCATGGGTACCTCATCAAGCCTTGTAGCCAAAACCCATTCTGCATTCATTTAGCTTCCTTTATCGATAGTTTAGTTTCTCCCTAAGTTAATCTTAAGGGGGGGTGTTGGAGTAAATAAGTCATTATTTGATAATTAATTAATCAGTAATTAATTATTAGAGGCCTTTTTACTTTAGTTGACTTAAGCTAAACTTAGGAGTTGCATTTTAATCTTTAGTTTTATTAGATTAGACTAAAATTAGGACAAGTTGTCTCATTGCATGAGTTTAATACACTTGTCACCATCTTGTTAATCCGCAAGTAGGGCTTGCTTGTGCTTTGCTTATAAGCATGCACATTCATTTGTAAATTTAATCCAGGTTATTTGCATCAATAGAATTCTCGGGTTATTGAGCACAATCTTTCTTTTTCATCTCCTCTATTGTGATAAGTAATTGCTTGCAGGTGTTTCATGGGCGCTGTGGATTGAATCAATCAATTCCAACACCTGCACCCCAATACTTTTATGAATTTCTTGCAATATTTTGAATTTATCACTGAACAAGATCTTGACTGATATTTTTACCAATATATCACAAATTTTTTGGTCTTTTTACTATAAAGTTTTTGATTATCGTAAAATAGGTTTTGATGGGACCAGAAACCCATTACAAGAAGGTTTTGCAGGGACCTAAAATCCTTTACAAGGCAAGAAGCTGCAAGGAAAATAATCAACAAATTAACCTAAGCCCATCAACAGCAACCATACACAAATATTCAAATCAAATCAAGTTGCATACACTACTTAGATGGTCAAAGACACCGCCTACATCAGCTAGGCTACAACAAGCCAGCTACTTAGAAAAAATAAAACTGAGCCAAGAAAAACAAACAACATACTAAAGAAAAAAACCATTAAACCCCTATGTTGCACTAGAACCAGTAAATCCAAACTCCCCACCTCAATAGGGAAGTTAGAGAGAGCATCAAAAGACTGATAACCATCCTCCTCCTTGCAACTCCATCTCACCTGAAATGCCAACCCAATCTCCTCCTCAATAGAAGAGGGCTCCCCTCTAATGGAGAAGAAGAAATAAGAACCCTTGCCACCAACTCCAACACTCTCCTGCACACACAAGTTCCACCTCAATAGAAACAAGAAGTAAAGAAGAGAGCTTCCTACCAAGTCTAAAACCTCCAACTCCGCCTCTAAAGGAGAGGGCTCCACCTCAGAAGGAGCAATCTTCACCTCCATAGAAGACCCCCACTATAAAACCTAGAAGAAAGAAAGGAGTCTAATAGAAAGGGCAATCACAACCTCCTTTGGCATGGTTAGAAACTAGAGTTTGAGAGAAGGGACAATAGCTCTCATAAGCTTCAAAAGACAACTCATACAAATAAAAATCAGCAACCCCAAACATTGCCAGTGAAGACCCAACCCTCTGTCAAAAAGGGCAACAGAAAATTCAAGCCAAAAGGCCACCAAAACACCAAACAGCAAAAAACTCAGCTAGGTATAAAAAAAAGCAAGAGGAGAAACCTAGACAACAACTTCTCAGAAGACCAAGAGGAGGCAGCACACAATTGCAAATAGAAGCACAAGCCAAAAGATCACCAAGAGTAGAGACCCAGCCCCAAAGTGAGCGAGAGCAAACAAGCCCCAAAAGGAAAAGGGAATCCCAAACAAGAAAGAAACATGGAGAAGGCCAAGCAAAAAAACCACCCAGCTACCCCAACACGCTAGTCAAAGCCAAAAATAGGCTAAAAATCCACATAACCAACCAAAGGGAGACACCACCACTCCACAAAGGGAGACCAAAAGCAACCAAAACACTCTGAGAGCAAGAACCCCCAAAAGAGTGCCACCAAACAAACAGCAGGAAGGAGTAAAGGAAGACCACGAAGAAACAAGTTAGAGAACAAGGCAGCACAAGGAGCACCCAAGCCTTCCTACTACGCCGAATAGGAGCTGAAATAAGCCCATCCTTCAACCAGTCCTCCTCAGAGAACCCAAAGCACACCCTCACCCACTGCAGGGAAAGAAGCAGAAAAAGAACAGGCAGAAAGGGCATACGCAATCAAACCATAAAGAGGAGAGAAAGACAGTCTCCACCCACACCAAGAACTGCAACACCAAACTGCCCCTTGAACAAAAGGAGAGCAGGATACGCACCAGAGGAGATCCCAACCCAACTCCCACTCAGCACCAGACGGGAGAAAAGGAAAACCTCACATCTCCCAAAAAACCAGAACCACAGAGGAGTCGAAAGGCAAAAGGAACCTGACCCCCAATCACCTTCTTCGTCATCCACTTCTGAATCTTCATCATTTGCAGAGGCAGAAATCAAACCCCCGCCGCTATTGCTATTCCCGCTCAACGCCATTTCCTTCAAGATTTTACTATAAAGTTATAAACCCTCTACCCTGCAATTTCTCATCATTCTGCTCTGTTGTTTAGCCAGAAATTTGTCTGTTTTTAAGGGTTTTTGGACATGCTTTTCAGCATGCATTCTGGGATTATATTCTGATTCACCCTGGAACAGACTGTCTTTGCCTGAAAGTTACTCCACATTTTACCATTGTTCCAACCTCCAACGGACATGGAGGACTCTAAATAAATTTGTAACCTTCCCATCTTTACAGCAAAATGAAACTTGCTAGAGAAGCTCGTCTATTCTGCTCTATTTAATAGATAACTTTTAGATACTACGGTGGTGATCACCCTATGCAGACTTTGATTGCTAGGTCCAATTTAAATTCCTTACTGGATGAAAATAATTGCAAGCATGTTTTAGTATTAGAGTTGCTATTCACCATATTGGATCTACATTGCATAGAGATTTTCTCATTTGATATGACATTTTGTTTTGATTGAAGTGGCATCTTCTTAATATAAACTCTAGCAATAATAAACATGCAAATTCTAATGTCAGGAATAAATATCAAAAACTAGTCCGAATGCATTGAAAATTTAATAAAAATTAAAGTAGAGACGGACAATGTAGTAACATTTACCAGTCATTTCAATATCAAAATAGATCAACCTCAAAATCAGAAACCCACAAAGCATTAAAAAAAATCAAAGTTGATGAGCAGGTTACACAGGGTATGAGGTAACAATTGTAGAGACAAAACAATGCATAGTCATAAAATTTAATCTAAATAACTCCATAAATTTTTATAACAATTTTTTTTAAAATTGTATAAATTATTTACAATTTACATTTTATATTCCTCTTTAGATTGAAAATCTTAATTTCTTTATATACTATTTTCGAATAAGATGTACATTGTAGTATTATGTTGTACCTTAATGTTAATATTATTGGTTAAGACAAATATATAGCGATTAATTTACAGCAAAATGGAAATTCCTCGGACTCTTGTCCAATTCATCAGAAGAGTTCATCTGTACACACTCTTTGCAACACCTCATGGTGGCCCTGATTCCTCTTCACAATCACCAGACACATCACATCATATTGTAGGTTTTTTAAAGTCTATCAAGTATTATAAATTGCATATTTGTAATTTAATAAAGTGTACACTCTCCAGTTTCTATGCAATTAGGATGGCTTTAAATACAAAAAATATTAGTTATTTCTTTCCTTTTCTTTTTTATTTTCAGCATTTTTTGGGTTCCCAATATTTTCATGGTTTTTCGTAATTTTATCTAGAGAATTGAAAATATCTTTATCATTTGGTTTGCCAATAAATTCCTGAGAAAGATATTTGCTTCTATGCTTTAAAGAATTTAATATTAATGACACAATCCTAATGCTATGTTACACAAAATAAAATGGAAACGCCAATTAAATGAGAAATGAAGCCCAAACTTCTGTGGGGTATAAGAAAAGGTATTTCCCCTACGTTGAGTGCAGGGGATAATGAACCCTTCCAAGAATACAAAGGTAGACTGTATAGATTGTTATTGAAGTTTATGATTATGTAAAATGTGCCCTTCTCTTGACTCTTATATAAACCATGGTAGCATAAATCTTCAAAAAATCACAATTAGTCCCAATAAATTAATACTCTTCCTAGGGCACAAATTTATTTTGCTGATTTTTACCCATTTTTTGAATAAATTATGAACAAATATTTTTTCTCTGGTGTTTGTTATTTAACCGCCATTAAATCATGACTTAAACATATGAATCAACTGGGACAATTTTGGGGGGATTTCAGGTGATTTTTTCAGAATTTTGGGTAAACATTTAAACATTTGTTTGGTTTTTTTTTCACCTGGTTTATAAGCTGAACCAGAACATTTTCAAACATTTTTACAGGAATCAAAGCATTTTGGACGGGATTTTTAGCTGCATCAGAGCCTTCAACGATTTCCAGAGCAGTTTGTCATTTGGGTTCAGATTTTATTAAAAAATTCACCTTTTTATTCATAAAAAGAAATATCAAAAAATGACTTTCTTTATAGCAAAAATATACTTAAACTCCACCTCTAAATGCGAATTTTTTTCAGCATCTAGGGTTAGGGTAAGGACTCTTTTAACCAAAAAATCCCCTAATTGTAACTCTAAATATTGAAATTTTGTATATGTCACGACTATATGAATTCAATTTGACAATATCAAGTAGCATCAAGGAAGATCAACCAATTGACCTTGACAAGATCAATTCAAATTCCAAATGATTCGCAAATGAAATATCTTGGGGCAAGCCAATTATGATCTTGAGGATACTGATCAATTGGGAGAGGATCTGCCCTAATAGCTTCATCATCAGGACCTGCAAAACTCTAGGGTAGCATGCTTTGCAGCAACAAGAGGCATTGGCTCTTTTCTGTTATTTTGTAATTCAAAGTTTGTACTGGCAGTATGTTAATATATAGCAATGAACTACCATACTATTTGCATTGCATTGTGTAATATAATCAGCAATTTGAAAATTAATGAAAAATACTTATTCAAAAATTCATGGTGTAAACTCTCATTTCTC
>VDFB02355072.1:0-23210 GCA_007258455.2 Sequoia sempervirens
TTTCGACGAACACCAGGTTCGTCGATATTTCGACGGACGTCGAGGATAAACTTTCGAAACAATTTGGAAATTACACATCAAATTTTACAAGCACCCGACGAACATCGAATTTTACATATTTTGTCGGACAGTTTCGTCGTATTTTGCAGTCAAATGTATTAGTGTTTTATGTGTGGGAAGTATATGTGAAAATTAATATTTAAGTGGTAGAAATGTTAATTTATGTATTTAAATTTAAATTGTTATTTAATTTAGTTAATTTAATTTTATTCATTTAGTAAAGTAATTTTATTCTAGTGGTTAAAATTATTTTATTAAGTCAATCAACTAATTAATTAGATTTATTTTGTTGAGTAAATAAATTGATTAATTAAACTTATGTTGTTGAATAAATAAATTAATCTATTAAATCTATTAAGTGAATAGTTTAATTGTATTTGTAAAGTGCATAAAGTAAATGATTTAAATCTATTTTGGAAATTAAATTGTGTTTTAAATTATTAAAATCTAAAATATCTTGTAAATGCATGAGAAAATATTTATAGTGGCTGAAAAAAGATATTTTAAATTTTGACTAAGCGTTGAAAAATATCTTAGAAAATATCTATAATGTTGAAGGATATTTATTTTTGGAAGAAGGAAATATCTTGGAATTTTGGGGTTGCTAAAATGGAGGAAGGTTTTCTTGTATTTTTGATAAATTCTTGGATTTGGAAGTGAAGATTTTGGAAGGAAATCTAGAATTTTGGATTTGGCAAGGAAGCACAATATCAAATTGATTTTCTTCAGACTTTAGAACAAAGGTTCTTTAATTGCTTTATTTGTTTAGAAGCTTTGATTTTTGTCGAAAGAAGGTTTTGATATTTGCTGTGAATTCTTGAACATCTTCATAGAAAAATGGAGAAATTCTCAGATTTTTCTGTAGAGAAAACAAAAGAAAACAATAGAAATTCTGGAAAAACAAATTTAACAGTAGAAAAATTGAAAGAGGAACAAAATTAACCTATGTGTTTGGATTTGGATATTTCCATTATAATATAGAAATTAAAATTAAGAAATTGTGTTGGAAAATTCTTTTACTGTAATTTTTATGTAGAAGAAATTGTCCAATTTAACTGTAAATTGAAATATATATATATACGCGTATATATTTTATATATATAAATCTTTTTGCTGAGAAATTTTATGTTAAAAATTATTTTATTTTAGGCCGGGCTGTAGAGCCACACGACAAAATTGGGAACAGGGGAAATTTTTTATAAAAAAAATTAAATGAATTTTTTTTTAGGGAACGTTGGGGGGCTACCCCCATAGCCACCCCATGGGGAGGCATTGTAGAGGAAACGTCGCTGCCTTCACAGGCAGTTGCACTGCCACCACAGTCACCCCCAGCAGGGTGGACCCTGCGTCCCCTGCTTTTGGGGCTGCTTGGCCTTTTCTTTTGATTTCTTTTTTTTTGTTTTGTTTTTTTTTAATTTTATATAATATAAATTATATATATATTATTTGTAATATGTATAATATATATTATATAAATAAATATATATGTATATATATTTATATATATATATGATTTTTTTTAATTATAATAAAATATATGTATATATATATATTATTTTTAATATATTATATATATATATGTATATTTTATTTTCATTTTTAATGGGTAAATATGGGGTTATATTTATTGATTTAGAATTAATTTTTTTTATAAATATATATTAAAATATGTATATATATAGTTGTATATACATTTAGTATATATATGTTTAATATATATATTTATGGTTAAATATAATGATTTTAAGATTATTTTATGAGATGCAAATATTGATTTTATAATAAAATGAATTTATTTAAAAAAATTGGTTTTAATCATTGTGTGTAATTAAGGAAAATGGATAATGGGCATATGGTTAAATAAATAAATATTTAAATATGAGAAAGGGATATTAAACTTATATAGAAACACATTTTTATTTAAATGAATATTAATTAATAGAGATGCATGTCTATGTCCAAGTAGCTATTTTATAATGAAATGATTTCAATGGGGAAATGGGATTCTTATATTTAAATATTATTGAGAAACTAAAGTAAACCTTTAGATTTAAAATTATTATTGCTTGTCAAATGCCCAAGTAGTTATTTAATAAGGGAATAATTTTAAGGGATATGGTTATTTGTTTTAAATGAAATGAATTTTTTTTAAGAGAACAATTTTATGATAGTTTAAATATTATTTGGTTGCAAACAAATTTATTGTAAGACTAGTTATTTTCATGTGATGTATTGAGGAATTATAGAGTTAAACAATTAGTTATGATTTGTTCTTATCCTATGAATGAAATTGTCTCGAATTAGAAATAGTTGAGAAAAGTATTATTTTGATTGTTCGCATGCAATATGGAATTGCCTTATTTGGATTTAGAATATTCTAAAGTTAGATTAATATGTTACCCGAAATTGTTCTTTTTAAGTTGTGTTTTCTCCCATTTTAGCCTTGAAATTTTACTTGGGTAGTGCACATGGTTATAGTCAGTTGAACTTCTAGTTATTACAAATGAGAAATGTGATATGGTATGGATATCCAGTTACTACGAACGGGTTGTGTGACCTTATGTCTTAAGGTTGATATTTGTTATGAGTTTTGTGCTTCTAGTCTACCCATGGTATTGTGGTTTTGAACCGTTGTTGTCAGTAGGAGAGCGGCTCTTTGTGGGGGTCTAACACCCAAAGGGGCGCTAGGGTAACTCACTTAGGGTTTAATAAGTGATAACTTAATTAAATATGATAGGGAAAAATGGTAGTTTAAACACTTAACTTATTTAATGCCTCGCTCATGGACTCAAGGGCTAGTAAAGACTTGGGATGAGATGAGAAGGCTTGGAATGGCATGATCGATATCTTATTTTTTGGAAAGATAGTCGATTCTGCATTGGATTGCATGTTGGGGCTGGGTATTGTAAGAGGTCACCAGGGTAACCCAAGATGGGGGCCGGAGCCTAGGAAGATACGCCAGGGTAACCCATGCAACTCTGTGATGACACTCCTCCTATGACAACCGTGAGTCAGTTTATTGTTTTGTGTAGTTGATCATTGTTATCTAGAAGCATTGTAACCATTTTGTAAGTTCATACTTATGTAGTTTAATATTGTTTTGCCTATGTCTAGAGGTTGTAGGTTTTTCCTAGGATGCTCTTTTACTATCTCCTAGCATGGGGGTTGGTCCTTCGGGTACCATATCGTTGGGTGGAACGTGCACCTTACACGGTTGGGTCCCCAGTTCTTGTTCATGATGAGGAGTACTTCATGATTGGAAAGCTCATGTGTACTAGTGAATTTGTATTTCTATCATGTTCTCTCTTGTATCTATTGGATACCTTGTAATTTGTAATTGTATCACTCCTCAATTGTATTCAAGGAGAATCTTTGTTATTTGTAATTGTAACACTTTTGTATAAACTATCTCATTCAGAAATGAGCAATGTAATTGTAATATTGAATGGATGCAATGTATGAATGGATCATTATTGTACTTTATATTTTATGTGATGTATTTTAATGTTAATGGATGTATGATCTTTGATTCTTGAGTTTTAAATATAAGTTATGTTTAGTAACTTTTGTAAGTAATGGGGTTTGTAAGTAAGTGTTGTCACGTACCATAAAGAATGTATGTGTTATTGTAGTTCACTTCACTTATTTAATTACACTTTTTTTAAATAAAAAATTGTTCGCTTCTGTTATGTTTATAACATTCTCTAGGGTTTCATGGCGGGCGTTACATTAAGGATGGATTGGTATTCAACTTGACTATGAAGAAGATCAAGGTAAATTGAAGACATGGTCATGAATTCATATTAGGATGGATAAGGAAAACTTAGTGAGGACCATATTAGTGAGGACCTTTGGATGACAATGCAAAATGGATGAGACTATGTTATGTTATTTTTGTGATTTTTGGGATAATATAAGGATGCAAGATGATAATGACCAAAGGATATGGTATGCAATGAAGCTAAATGAGACAAAGGGATGTTAAATGACACTAAGGATATGCTTTAGACCTAAGAAAAAGGATTCCAACCAAGCTATGGTGATCCAAGGTAGCAAATATGATTATCAATACCTTAAGAGGACACATGTTGAAAGGATGATGTTTTGACAAAGTGAGTCTAAAATAAGACATAAGTTTGAGACCCAATGATGATGATAGATAGATAAATTGAAGGATAAGATCAATGATAATCTAAATAAGTGACCATGGACTATTCAAAGGTTTGATAAGCTTCCTATGTTTGAAATCTAAAAGGTATATGCAACCTAAGCAAAACCTAATGATGAACTAAGGATGACAATGCAACCTAGCCAAGCAATGGAAGGAAACCTAGGTGAATGGAATGGAATGGATTGCAAATATATGATCAAAGGGTTATGGTCACTATCAAAATGTGATTAGGATTGTTATTGGACAAATTTTTATTTTTTTGAAAATTTAAGATTTAACAGTTGTGGCTCACTATTTAGCATATGTGGTTCACTGTTGTTTGTTGCAAATTTGAGGTTTTTGAATGGTTTTCATTTTTGGAAAATCTAGAAATGTGACTGAAAACACTCTGAAAACAAAAAAAACACTCTAAAGATAGAATTTTTTGTTGACTTTGTGACAATGTTGGTATGTGCATGTGTATGTTTGAAGGTTATTCACCCCAATTTCCACTGGTATAAACACATCAAAAATAGTCAAGCACTTCCTATCCCTAAGGTCAACGCCAATGGAATGACACTCATGACCACAACTTGGAAGCTCCTTCAACAAAGTATAGGCACCCCTTAACACTTTTTCTTTGTGAGAGAGGATGGATAGGGGCCTCCTGGAATGGAAGGATAACCCAAATCACCATTTCCCAAAAAAGCTACAAGTAGACAAGTACAACTTATGCTAAAACAAGGATTTTCATCTCAACTCAAGGGAGTTCATATGGTGAGTAACTTTCAAGATGTAGTGCTACATACCTTGCACTAAGAGCGACGCTAATAATAAGTCAATCAATAAGGGTGGCTATTAAAATGATGTTTAGTCACAAATTGGGGACTTACCACCTTGCAAGCATCCAACAAGCCACTAAAGGCTTTAAGTGAACTTACTAGGGGCACTTATATGAAAAGGTACCTCCTTGTTTCGATCGGCACTCAACAAAGGATAATGGTGGTTTGGACTTGACTTTCACCCAATCCTTTTATATAGCAGCTTGAGGGAAAAACTGCTTTGGGTCACCTTCGAGTTCTCCATTAGGATGTTTCTCTTAGGTAGACCCAACTACAAAATAAAAATAAAATGCAATGATCTCTCTTCACCCAAGATGGCATGAAGTGCAAGGGAGGAGGATACTTTCACTACACGCTATGATATTACTACAAATAGTGTGCAAGTGCACCAGACACAATAAAAATCATTCATTAATTAGCCTAATTTGAAATGTGCTTACTTAAGAAGACAAAAAAATGCAAGTTATGGTTCTTTTTAGCCCAAATGAATGAGAATGCACTTTGTGCTTCTTTTTAAATCCAATTAGTGTAGGATGCAATTTGTATTTATTTTTATGCCTATTCATGTGAAATGCAATTTGTGGTTCATTTTAAGCCAATGAGTGTAAGATGCAGTTTGTGGTTCTTTTTAAGCCCATGAATGTTAAATGCAATTTATAGTTTATTTTAAGCCCATGAATGTAAGATGCAAGTTGTGGTACATTTTAAATCCCATGAATGTGACATGCAATTTTTTGGTTCATTTTAAGCCCATGAAGTGTGTTAAAAGAAAACAAAAGTGATCCTATTTTAATCAAAGAAAAACAAAAACCCTACAACCAAAGGATTAGTATTTTCTAAAATATCTTCTCCCAAAAAGCCACACACTACCAAAAAAATACTAGAAAACCAAAAACCTCTAAACTAATGCAAACCAAAGAGAAAAGTTGAAAGAAAACCCAACTTTAAAAATTTATACCTTATCAATCAAATACATCGTTTTGTTTCACATCAGGTTCATTAATGTAAGGAAGGGGAAAATTGAAACCAAATGACAAAGATCATAATAGCAACCACAACTATCTAAAATCTAAGCCTAAATCCCAAACCCAACAAGGAAGTATAAGATAGCATAAAGAAATCAAATGAATGCAAAACTAAATAAAACTCCCTATGCTAAGGTTGATTCCTCTTTCTTGTGCATATCCTCCATTTTTCTCAAGTTGCAATCTTGCCCTTAGATTTTAGTTTGTCCAAGTACCTACAAATGACAATGATTGATAGCAAGAATTTTGGAGAAACATGGTTGTAGTTAGCCTTGAAATGACAAGGATAGGTCTCTTTATAGAAATCCAGATTTGAATGAAGGGCCAAGATTGAATGGCGGAGATCAATGGATGAGATTACTTTTGAAAAGCAAGGAAATAGGGTTAGGACAAAAATAGGGTTTAGTTAAGGATGGACGATGGAGATTAAAAGGAAATAAAACCTTATCAAGGGTGGGGGTTAATTGAGATGAAAAAGAGGATTGACATGGAAAAAGAGTAAATTAAATAATTATAAAACTATTTAATTTAAGAGGGAAAATGAATGATTAAATGATAAAAGCAATTATTTAATTATAAAAGTAGAGTGAAAAAGCTAAATTCTTAAAATAATTGGAAATAACCATCTCATTAAAAAGTGGAGGAAAACGACAATTTACTAAATAATTAAAATAATTATTTAATAGTGGAGGGAAAAACTAACTTTTTAAATAAAATAATTGGAAACAATTATCTCATTAAAAAGTGGAGGAAAAAGACAAGTGAGGAAAAAGCTGACTTTTTAAATAAAATAATTGGAAACAATTATTTCATTAAAAAGTGGAGGAAAAAGACAAGTTATTAAATAATTAAAATAATTATTTAATAATGGAGGGAAAGTGGGAAATAATTAAATAAATAGAATTTATTTAATTATGAAAGAAAAGGCTAATTAATAACAATTATTTAATTATAGTAGAAAAGTGAAAATGTATAATTAATTAAATAAGAATTTATTAATTATAGAGATAAAGGAATATTAGTGAAATAACTAAATAAAAATAATTTATTTAATAATCAAAAGGAAGAATAAAAGGGAAAAGTGAATTAATTAAATAATTAGAACCATTTAATTAATAGAAGAAATATATGAAGCAATGAAAATGGGTCTCCAGTTTAATAATGATTGAATATGTCTAAAGACATTGAGGAAGAATTCTAATTGTTTTTGTTTTGGGATGGAAATAGCTATAAAAATCAAGTATTTTTCAATTTCCTTCCTAAAATCTCATGCTTGTGTGCTCTTTGAACAAAACATCAATATGGGCAAGCTGCAAGTTGCTTCTCAGGCAAATTTCGCTTCTGGAGGAAAGTTGTTGCTAAAGAAAGGAATGAGGAAAATAACCTTTGTGGGTTTGGCATCAGAAAAGGAAAAAGGAGTGGATGTTGCTTCAAAAGACGGAATGGAGAATATTTTCGGGAGGAAGAGAATTTGGGTTCTCGAAATTCATGACTCAGAGGAAAGCCAAGGAGAAAATAGTCTAGTTGATATGGAAGAATGATTGATTCAAAGGGATATTTTGGTGAAATTTTGCTAAATTTAATACTCATAGTTATCTACTGATTAGTCAAATGGGGTATTCTATAATTGGGAATATAGTATTTCTATTTGGGCTTAAATTTTCAATATAGGATTATGGTTTGAATGATCAACATATGGAAATGTTCAGGGAATGGGTTTTGAGCATTTTGAAATGTTATATAAATCAATGATACTGGTATGGCTAGGGTAGATATTTACTAATAGAGATTGTATGATCAAATTTTTAAAATGCATTGCCAATTTTAGGTGGAAATCAGACTCATTTTTGTACTCTTATATACTATATTAATATATATATATAGGCATCCTGCCTCTTGACCAAAAAATAATAATAGAAGAAATATGACTTTAAACCATAATCAAATAATTAAAATTATTTAATTATGCAAGGGAAGAAGGGAAATTGATGGTGAAAAATAAGGTTCACAAGCTTAGGACATTTTTTCAGTGTATATAATTGCATCCTGCTTTGGAATAAATCTTGATATATGCCTTCTAGCTCACTTAGTGATCTGGACACTTTTTTGTAAATCTAAAAAAATTTAAATATTTAAAAAATACAAAAAAATTAAATATCTTGAAAAATAAACAAAAAATTTTAAGTATTTCCCACCATTCCATGAATATGTTCTTTATTTCAAACTCTCCTCCATCACCAACAATCAAAGCAATCTTCATCAATTTCTCATCTCACTTACACTCCAACATGATATCAAACAATCCAACATATTTCATTCCTAACCTGGCAAATCTTGATCCATCTTATCCAATCAATCATCATCAGGATGTATCCTTCCCAATCATCGTCTTGTTCCTATATTTATAATACTATCCTTTGATTATTTTAATCATCAACAACATTATCACTATCATTAATCAATCAATTAGATCAATCGACTTTAGCTTGGATAGCGACAAGATCTCAAGAGGTCATCAATATCCCTACGCATCATATATATTCTAAAATATAAAAAATAATGTGTGGGGTAGGTGAGTTATGTGTATGGTCAATATGGAATGATTAAAAGGTATAAAACCACCTACGATTTCTCTAGTTTCATTAGAAAAAGAGATCTCAAAGGGATAGGGTTGACTTTCAACCTTAAGGTGAGTCAACCCAATTTTGGGATCTACTATTTTCTTATGACAAAAATGTCTGGTTTGCAATATTGGGAGATGATTTAAAATGCATTATCTAACTAAACTATGACCTAATGCTTGAAATGAAAAATTCTATGATAATAGAAACAAAAATGACAATTTGCAGGTAGATCTAAGAAGGGAATGATGGTGTGCACTTGTGCCAAAATTTGGGTTTTAGGGTCTGTAGCAAGACTGGGTTTCCCTAGGGAAAATGGGTCCTAGTGTTGGGGTCCAAAAATACTTGTTTTAGTCCTCTGATCCCAAATCTAAGCTTTTTATTTCTCTAGGTTTGACTGTTGAAAGGTCAAAAATAAATTTTGAATATGAGTTTCCATAGCTTGACAATAATGATGACAACTTTGCAAAATTGTTCTTTTGATCCACTTTCAGTCCTTCACTTATAAATTTGCACATACAAAGAGAGAAGAAAAATGTTTCTTTTTGAGTGAATAGAGGTTTTCCTTAGTCAAACCCCATGTTGGTAATTAAACCTTGATAATGAAATAATGATGAAATGAAGGAATTGATGAATGAGCACTTGCTTGTTACAACTCACCAAACCCTTAATGGCTACCCTTAGAGGACTAAAGTCAAACACAACACTCTAAGTCTTGGATCTTTCATGAATTGGTTTGATTGATTGATTTTTTTGATATGCTTGAATGCTTGAAACCTATATCACAATGTTAGCTCCAAAACATGACATGAACACACATGAACTTTGACATGATGATATGATCTTGATTACTATTGATCGTGTTTTCTGCACAATAACAGCCAGACAGAATATGATATCCTATCTCTATTGAAAGGTAAATCTCTATCGGCAAGCCTTGAGAGATAACCTCAAGGTCTCTAATGTCAGGTCTTGACAATGCATGAACAAATTAGTAACGAAATGTGAAAATTTTGGTAATCACAATGGGACCTTACTACGAGCAAAATGTTGAATCAAGTTTATCAGATCTAACAATCTGATGATGCTCCAATCCTAGTTTTAACCTAATAATCAAAGAAATAGAAAAAGAATAAGGGTTTCAAAGAGATTTCTAAGTCTAATACTACTCCTAAGATTAACAATGAAAGTAACCAACACTAAAATGGACCAATCCTTCAAAACTGATTTCTACTTGACCAAGATAACTCTACAATATCACAGAAAACAGTGCAATCTTCTGAGGTGTTAAGATTTTCAAATTGTAAACATTCATTCAAATAACCCTATTGTAGTTAAAATGAACAAATCCTCACAATCAAACTTAAGCACACAGGATATAAAGTCTAGGCTAACTTTGCAAAGCAACTAACAATTAGTTGGTTGCAAAAAGTATGGACTGAAGGATTGCTGCAACATTCAAGTATTAAATCACAAACATTATTGAACCCAAATCTAATCTAAACATTAACCTTCTCAAAGCAATTTTAAAGATAGAATAAAAAGAACCATGCAAGACAAAAAAACACAAGTATGGTACCAAATCACAATGTCATTATCTGCATTCGAATTATCCCTAGTAGCAACAATTCTAGCTTTCTGTTACAACATTTGCTTGAGAATTCCTACTTGCTAACTTGCTCCTAACTACTTCTGCTCTATTCTACTTCTATCTTTTTAATTACGAATTCTTAACTATCTAGCTATTCAACTGTTCTAACACTTTACAAATGAGGCGACATGCCCAATATATAGAAATCCCAGGAATCTGCCGGCTAGGCAAGGGTTTCACAGTAATAACTCAGCACAAAAACCCAGTCCAGAAAGTCTTCAAAATGGGTCAAACTAGCATTAAATGCACATCTTGTCCAAGTTGGCCCGCGATCCGTAGTGCAGCTCAAATGACGCACAGGAAGATAATAGGGAAGCACAAATCGCACTGTAGCCCATCATTAGCTCTCTTCCCTATTATCCCCGTGCCGATCTGACTCTTCATGTAGCTTCAAGAACGCTGTATCTAAGTCGGCTACAGGTGGTACTGGCAGAACCCTAAGTCGCCTCTCAATGGACGCAATCTCGTCCCTTGAGTGTTTGATGGACCTATCCCAATCTACCTTATATGTCACATGCTTATCAATTACTCAAGGTAGGTGGTTGCATCATCTAGTTGGTGCTCGGAAACAGAACCATCATCAAGTGGTGCATACACATCATGCCACCACTCTCTCAACTGTTCCAGGCTCAAGTACTTGGGCGTGATCTTTCTTCTTCCTGTCATGATTTCAAAGAAGGCAATGGAATCATTGTAAACCCCAGTTAGGGTGTCATCAATCTACTTCCTTCATTTTTAAATCTTTTTCAACACCTTCTACCTAATTTGCAACTCTTCAAACCACTCCCATGGCTCGGTAGCTCTGGGAGAAGGAAGGATCTCGTCACTCACCAATCTGTCTCGAGTGTATTCCATTAGAGTTATGGTTTTCCACAGAAGGAGGTCCGTATCCTCCTTATCTTGTGCCAACACCTGTTTTAACCATTCAATCACCATGACAACATCCTTTCCAGTTGACAGGATCTCCTTGATAGCTTCATCACCTTTTACCTGCACCCCTTTCAACCAATTCACAATGGCAAGGGTGGAAGCTTTCATCTTTTCTAGCTTAGTTATGGTCTCCTGAGGTAGAGGATTGGTAGCAGAGGAAGAGGGATTAATGGCCTACAGTGGCTTCATCAATTCCTCCAAGCACTTCTTGAGATTCTCATTTTCTCTCTTCAGCTCCTGCTTGGTCTTCATTTCCTTTCTCAATCTATCCACAATAACTGCACTGGAACCCTCATATCCTCAATATCCTGCTCAACTGATGTAGGCCCAAGATTAAAAGTCTGTATATTGTAATCATTTCTAGCCACATCGCCTCTATTTTGATCTGGAACAGGGGTAGCAATATGAACAACCTTGTTATGTTCCTCATCTCTCCCAACTTGTGAGATCACCCTAGCCTTCTTTTTACCTTTATCTTTTCCAATCCTAGCTAGTAATGCATCCCAGTTTGGTGGAATATCCTCCACTACCACCTGTTTTCTCTTTATTTCTTTCTCCAGCCAACTAGGGACACTAGACTCCAATTGCACTTTGGCTTGTTTTTCCTCTGCTTGTTGACCCTTAGGTGCCTCCTCTTCCAAATTCTGCTTCTCAGGAGCTTCATCTTTATTCCTCTCTTCTTCTTCAACATGCCCCTCTTCATGCGCAGGCGAGGGAACCTTTTCTGCTTCGTCCTCCCTTGGAGGAGATTCAACTACCTCATTTGTGATTGGTGACTTTGCATATGTAACCAAGGGATATTGCATTTCTTTTTCAATTTCTACCTCTGCACTGTAGATTTCCCCCTCATGGAATTCCTCTCCTTCAATATATGGGCCTTCATCAACTTCTTTTATCTCACCAAGTTTACTTTGAGCTTCGTGAGTAGGAGGCACATCATCATGTTGCTCCTCATGAGAAGCCACCGGAGGTAGGTCAGCCTTAGGCACACTGTCCCTAGGAGAAGGAGTCCTATACTTCCTTGCATACACTTTGGCCTTCTCCTCTGAGCTTTCAACATTTATCACTGGTGGGGCAACTTCTTCCTCCCCAATCCTGGAGCTAGCCTTCTCTGTCAATTTGAAAATTCTTTTCCTCTTAGGCACAGGAGCATCAACCTCAAGATTCTGCTCAGACCTCTTAGTCCTTGTCCTCTTCTTGGCCTTTGGCCTCCTCTGTTTTTCTATTTCTTGGACCTCTGTTTCTTGTACACCTTTAGATTTAATTTTGACAGGAGAGTCTAGTTTTCCCTTGCCTTTGGGATCCTGCTCGGTGGATTCTTCAGAAGTAGAATGGGAATCTAAGTCACCCATCAGGGCATATGTGCATTGTACTCCTTTATTTTCTAGCTCCCACATAGTGTGCTTGAGCCACATCTTGGTAACCTTGAGAACTGGATCCATCAGTTGCTTCAGTTTTGTTTGCTCCTCCTCTAACCAGTCTATATCACCAATTGGTCTATCTTTTACTGCCTCATAGGCATGATCCTGAATTAAGTTCCCATCATCCTCCAATTGATCAGGCACTACCCTTACATTTTATAATCGGACTGCATCAACTGGAAGCTGGGAGAATTTCTTCTTTCTAACCTCATATTCATCACCACAATTGGCCCAATAGTCCTCTAAATCAACTTTATGGCTATATTCTCTACTAGCCTTCTTTTGAGCTTCTCCTGTGATGTCAAATATAGATCTCTTGGAATGGAAGGACAAGCCAAGGGTACTCATTTCTTCTTCTGAAGCTTGGGCAGAACCAATGGAAGGACAAACCTCTCCAGTGCCAATCCTCAAGGGGAAGTCTCCACCGAATCTAGCTTTATGTTTGTCTTTTTGACAATGGCATCGAAGTCACAAATCTGCCTGGTGACTTCCAACAATATGATGTGGTCAGTGGGATACCTTGGAAGCCTATATGGGGCCCTTTGACAACCATCAATCTGGATGTAGGAGAAGGTTGGGAATTGAATGAACCAGGCTCCATATTTCTTGATGAGCTCCTTGGCTTGATCTGAAATTCTGACATGCTCTAATTCCTGAAGCATTCTAGTAATATGCATGGTAAATGCATCATTTTCCCTCCTGTGGTCTGAGCTTCCTAAATACAACTGAGGGAAAACTTCATAAATGATATCTTGTCTGAAAATTCCCTTTGTATCTAATCCTCTGTAGGGATGGAATCTAGCCAGCACATAAACCAAATATGAGGTCATTGTGAAGGTCTTTGTTTGCAACACATTGAACAATTTTTTGTGAATTACTTGGCTGATGACCCCTACCCAATGGTAATTAATCTTTTCTTGTTCCATCCTCACAATTGCATGACACATCCAATTCTCAAATATACTAGCACTCTTCAATCCAAGCACCCTGCTAAGAAAGGTGATGCATCATAGTACTCTTTCTTGAATTTTTCTCTGTACATCTACTTAGGAAACATGGAATAGTGGGACTTGTGCTTCTCCAGCCAGGAGTTGATCAGCTATTGCGATTTCATAGTTTGGTCATCGTAGAACTGCTAAGCTGCCTCAATGGTGAATCCCACCACATGAGACTGGTCTGGCATGTCAAAGGTTTGGACAATGGAGACTGGGTTGAGATTTGCAACAACTCTCCCTTGAGGACCAATAATCCTCTATGTGTCCTGATCATAGTGCCTGGTGCACTCAAGGACCAACTCATAGCATTGCACTATAGAAGGGAAACCAGCAACATGTGACAATCCTGACTCCATCATCCTTCTAGTCACCAAAGAAGGATTCTCAGCCGCCATTCTTTCTTTAAATTCTTCATAGTCCCATAGGCCAACATTTGTATCAATGACTTCTGACTAGACATAAGTGATCTTACTCTCAGAGACCTTGCTCTTGATGTCCAGCTTAACCCTCTTTGCATCAGTCAATGAAGAAGCAGCTACTGCTTTGCTTGATTCAGCCTGCACTCAACATGAAAACATAATAAAAACCATAGGAAAGAAAGGTTAATCCATCAAAACACCATTAGAATGCATCTCATATAGTCAAGGTGTTATTAAAATTCATATAAAATGACCATAACAAATTGCGGGTTTCAAGACCATCCGCGAAATCTGAGTCAGAGAGGAATTTCGGGAAATTCTAGACCGATTAGATTCCAACAGAAAAAACCAAGAAACACCTACTTAATCATTAAACTTGATCATTTTCCATCAATAAATTCACATGGGAGATCCAAATATGTCATGAAATAATCATCAAATGCACCGTAAATTGTAAACAAATCCTATTATTTCATGTTTCTTTACGTTTCATCAACTTTCGAGAAAATTTGCCATAGACGGATTTCCGCGAAGAACGAGCCAAAGAGGAGACTTCAGAAAATCAAGGGGATAGCGGATTTTGCTGAAATCTGAACCTAATGGACATCTGCAATAGAGGCAAAATTCTGGACCAATGGAGATTCTCAGAGCAAAAGTTTCGACAAGAGTTAATAATTTTGCCGAGAAGTCTCGGTGACTCCCGAGAGTCTCGCCGAAAGAAGTCATTATGATAGGTTTCGCTAGGGCTCAGTAGTTTTAGTGTAATGCTTGAGTTTGTCTAGAGGTCCCAATGACCACGTTCTGTCTCGCCGATGGAGAGTTCCATCACAATAACCTCTTGCCGACATTAAGAAATCACCCCGATGGAAGATCAGGGCTCGCCAAGAGAAAAGTTTCGCTATGAAGTCCTAGCGATCATTAGGAGTCTCGCCAAAAGAAAAAAAATTGGAAAGAGTAGGGAGCTCGTGGTAAGGTCCCAGTGAAACATGAATGTCTCCCTGACAGAAGGTTACTCGACAAGAGCAGGATACGTTCGGCGAAAGGTCTCGCCAAAAGGGGGAGGTCTTAGCAAACTTACGGAAGATCGGCAAGACAAAAGAAGCCCGCTATGAGCTCTTGGCGATGAGGTTTGTCTTGCCGACAGAAAGACTTCAGCATGAGAATTACAATGTCCAGGCAACTAAATACAAACCCATGAAGGGTTTCAACTAGACATAGGAAAAGTGCTCAGTGGGAGGTCTCGCCGAGGATGGATGTCCTGGCGAAAAGATGACTATCGGTAAAGAAACTAAATCGCGCTATGACCTCTTGGCAACTAGGACTTGTCTTGCCAAAAGCGAGTATGAGCAAGCATGTCGATGAGACATCTCCTCATGGGGTGAGATCTCGATGAAAGTAAAGGTCTCACTGACTAATATGCATGAAGGATTTCATCAGTGTAAAAATGATAGTGTCACGGCGATCCAACATGAACCTAGGAAGACCACTTTGGCGAACCTCAAGGTGGTCGATATGATATCTCAGCGATCTTGAATGGTCACAGTGAAGGGAATCCGGAAGGGACGGAGAGTCCCGATTTCATCCAGACACTGAACCAACTAAGGATTTCAAAAAATTTAACTTAGGGCAAGTTGGGGACGGACCTCTCATGAATTTTCTTTGCATTCTAGGTCAATCCTAAGATGAAATCACCTGATATGGCACTGCCCTAGGTCCAAAAACCCTACTCACCTGCCATTAGTGCATAGGCACGTTCATAATTTAGCTATTTCACTATTGAGTCATCACTAGGGTTTACTAATTACTCTCAAGCAAGATTCATTAAAATGCAAATGGACATATGAACTCAAAACTCGCCTGGGAGATGACAAAGGATGCAATACCGAACAATCCCTAACATGGAATAAACAAATACACAGGAATTCAAATGCCACAAGCCCTCACAATATCAACGTGCCATTCATAATTCAATTCAAAGCAGAGCAATCAGACACATACCACTATAAAGTGGGAATTGATCTCAGAAGCAGCAAACACGAAGCTCAAGGATGTCTTCAATGAACACAGGTGATAATGCACAAGAAACCACCACTAAATCAATCAAGTCAAAGACAAATGTCCCAAAACAAAGCCAAAAGCTCAAAGAACAAACTCTAAGGATGTGGCTCTCAACTCAGACAATAGCAAATAATGAGCATAATGGTGCAAAAGATCTCTGAATCAAGTTAAATACACTTCTTAGAACACGCACGGAGCCATTAATGCAGTTGATAAGATAGCCAGAGAAGGAATTCGGGAAAATCTGGCCCACATAGAAATTCATGAGGATCAAAAATCCCCGAACAACAAGGGTCGAGCCGGAGTCCAAACAAGATCCAAGAAAATCCAACCAGGGCAGAAAATTCCAAATCCGAGCAAAAGCCTGAAATTCATCCAGAACTCAAGATTTTCAATGAATAACCTGGGGAAAACACTTAGGCACTCAAAATAAACAATTTAAACACATTCCTAGGCAAGACCAAACCTCAAAAAGAAAGGGCCAAAACCCCAAAACCGAAGCGAAAGAAGGTCCCTGCTTATAGCGGGGCGTGCGTGTGAAAAATTGCACAACAATTACTATTGTAGGTGACTGATAAATCTACTCTTCAATGCTCTTGACACTATGTATGTATAGGTGTTTATCTAATTTTCTAAAATTTAAATTCTAAAAGCTAACAACTGAAACTTGAATTTAAATCATTAAAATGTTTCCAAAAACATATTAAAAATTGGGACCTAAGTCCAGGACACTCAATTTCTAAAGTGTTTTAATTAATGTTAGAAATTATTTAATATAGGTTTCCCTTTCAAAAAATGAGAATAATAAGGCTTTGGAATGCATAATTTAGGTAATTACAAACTTAATTAAGTCTAATTAATTAAGGGGCTACAAAAATAGTGTGAAATTGTAAAGGTATACAATTTTCTACACACATTTAGTTCCCACTTTAGTGAGAGTATGAGCTTATGCTCAAATTCACACTAAAGTAGACAAATAAGTCAAGAAAGGTTTAATTGTACAATTGTTGGAAAGATAATATGATAAGGATCAAGAAGGATGATCAAGTCCCAAGATATAAGATCTCATGACAAAACCAACAAAGGAACAAAGAGACACATGGATGCAATAGTGACATGAGATAAACAATCATACAATGTTAAAATTAATGTGCAAAGAGAAGGAGGAAGGAGAAGGGATGAATCAAGCCTCAACTATTTTTCCAACAGGTATGGGTCAAGCCTCAACTATTTGTCCGAAAAATGTTCACAAGTGAAAACTCATTGTCCACTATGCAAACAAAATACTCATAAGGGCTAGTGAAAACCAGTTGTCCACTAGGTGAGCACCAAAGGATGAGAAACACACACTAAGGTGTGAACTCATAAAAGAGGGTATCACATGGGTAAAGTCATCACAAAAATTTGTGTACCCATAAGTTAGTGCTAAAATGATCAATGTTGTGCCAATGCTACACTAAGTCCAACCTCTATGAATAAAAGTGAAGCACAAATGCTAGTATGTTCATGCCAAATGAAAATTCCAATGCATGCCCCTACTTTAAAGAAATTGCTAAACACCATGCTGTGAGCAATTAATTTAAAGAAGAAATGATAAACGCCAATTTATAAAAGGGACATGGGAGCCTATTTGGAAATCCCTATGCCAATGATATGTTTCAAGATAAAGCTACATCATGAAGAATGGGTTTCCCCCACATGCAATCTAAAGATAACACATAAGGGATCCAAGGATTCAGGGTCAACACATCTCTTTGCTACAGTGATATAATAGAGCTTGGAACTATCATCATTCCCCAAATACTCATAGAGCAATGAGCACAAAGGAAGAATGAAACATAAAGATAAAAAGAAAAGAAAATCTTTTGGGTCAACATGGAAGAGACCTAAATGTCTAAACGCTTTGCATCATCTCCAAAAGGAAAAAAAACAAGATAAAAGGAAAGACTAATGATCATGATATATAGAATAATATAGATACAAATAGAAGAATGGCATGACATGTTTGCTTCCTTTGTATCCTTGTACCAATGGAGTAACAAGGGTCCTCCAAAGAAAGATAAAAAACATAAAATACATGCCAAGCAACACGATACAGGGGATCACATTATGCACATGCAATCACAAAGAACATGAAAAGAAGACAAAGAAAAGACTAGTATGTCACATGCGAGCCAACCTATAGCAAGTCGTCTATATCCCAATCTTGCTCATTGCATATGGAAGGCTGATAACTAGCCAAAGGTGCAATGGAAAGTGCCATACTAGGAAAATCACCAAGTTCAACAGATGGTGATGCACTCATTTTAGGAGGATCACCATGATTGCATCTATCTAAGTTCATGGAAGAGGAAAAAGAAAAAAATGCAGCTCATTATGTAATTCCTCAACAATCTTAACAATCTCATCTTCATACAAACTAATGACATTAGGAGCTCTAATGTCATGTCCATTGTAGGTTCATGTTTTTATTGCAGCCAAGGTGGAGAATCATCATGCCTTGCTTGAGTTAGATTTTGATCTTGGTTTGTTGGTTTGTTCTTTTTTTTAAACTAATGAGCAATAGCACAATATCTACATCTATGCTCTTTAGTATTTTAGTTTCTTCTTGCATGTTTTTCAAGTTTTCATGGTGTAGGAGTGGGTTTATCAACCATTGGTTTCTTTTCTTCCTGCAAGGGAGGAACGAAGGAACCATCGAGGGTTGGTCAACTACTTTCTCTTTAGATTTATAAACTTTTTTGATTTTAGGAGGCACCAAAGGAGTCGCATGGTTATAAGGTATTTTGTAGGAAATGGGGGGAGGAATTGTGTTAGGTTTTCCTTGGTTACTTGGAAGGGCTTTTGGTTCATCAATGATAGGTTGGGGAGATGGAACATTCACAGACTCAAAAATATTGCTAAGGGACAATTCTTCTATGCACTTTTCCTTGAACTTTTGATAATATTCGAAAAAGAAGTCTCCATGAGGCTTAATAGGTTCCATAGGTTCAAGCCAAAATAAATCCAATGAAAATTTCCCACGAGAAGACACAGGATTAAACCCACTATGATGCACTATAAAATTTCCATTGTCAAATGGAAATTTTAAGCATTTATGAATAACCAATGGGATGGCTTCCATGGAGCATAGTCATGGGCAGCCTAACTTCATATAAAATTGGTCTGACAACGAGATGATGGAGAATGAGACATCTAATTATGTCATTCCAACTTTTAATGGGAGAGTGATCAAACCTATTGTAGGGAAAGCAAAACCATCATGTGTTTTGATGCATGATTTATATTGTTCATAATAATCTTGGTAAATTTCATACACAAACAAGAATTCCTCAATGATCGCATTCGCTACACACATGCAATCAATTAATATCACATTAGTAGGCTTGTCATTGATTCTTCTAGTTATGTGAAGAGGACCATCGAGTGCATGTTTAATTATGTCCTTTTGTGAGAAAGCAATGTCAAGAGACAATTTGGTTTTTCCCTTACAAGGTTGAACATCAATGAATCCAATCATAGCATCTATATTGTATTCATTAGATCACCCTTATTATCATTAGTCATATCTTGTATGTTGTCAACATTCATCTGTTGAAATAATGAAGAAGGTTGTCATTGATTTTAGCACTACATGATGGATGCCAAAATGAAGGATGTTTACAAAAGAGTTATTTTTCAATAGGGTTTTTGCTAAGTGTCTACACTGAAAATTTCAACACACAATGCCCCTGGTAATTTGGTTCGCATTTGTTTGCCCATATAGATCTACTTCTACAATTATAATATGTTGATCATGGAAATCACTAGCATCTTATTTCATAATTTTAGTTGTTTTGAATAAGCAGTTCAAATGTTGCAAGTAATAGAATATTGAAAGCTATGATTTACATAGTTTTCAGTGTACTAGCTATTACCTAACTAGTATGCATTCCTTTGTAGATTTGAGTTAGAACTTGCAGTTTTGGGAGTATGTTAGCAAGTGTTAGTACATTATATTTTCTAGTTGCCATGACATTTTTTGGTCCACGTATTCTATGATGATGATCAGTTGGAGTATTTTTCTTTCGGGTTCTATGCCTAGCTGACTTAATGTATGGAAAGTGTTGTGAAGATTAAATATGTGATGTGAATGGAAGGAGTTATTATAGGTCCATGTTGGCCTATATTGCATATGTTTAGGCATGAAGATATTTTGATTTGAATTAGGTGTCTACTAAGGATGTTTTGTATGATTTGAGGCTACACATAATTAGGGTGGCCTAATTGATGTTTGTGATGGAGTTTGGTACATATACAAGGTTGATTTGAGTTGATGAAAAGAGAATCTGATGTGCACATGATTCGAATGTAAGTAGTGATACGAAATTTTGCAAAATTGTGCAAATAGGTTGTCAGTATTGAGAAAAGGTGTGTGAATACAGAGCCAATCAGATACTTGTAATCTAAGTTGATTAGAGTGTATTCAACTCTATGTTATGAGCTTCAAAGGAACTTAATCCAACATATGTTAGATTCACTTCTATCAATTCAAATCCTGACTGTGAAGCCACCTCTTTCTATCTTTCTTTTCTCTATGAACAGTGAGTTCACTTGGAGAGTGAGTCCACCTAGCAGTGAGCCTTTTTGTAATATCTTATAACCAGTTATAACATATTGCGAGTTAATCCTCACTATGGTTTTTTCCTTCCTGGGTTTTCCACGTAAAGATTTTGGTGTTCATGTGTTGTGTGTGTTATGGTTGTTCATGCGTTCATTCCTTATAACTCTAAAGTATGATTTGGTAATTGGATGGTTAGTAGTTGGATGGTTTAATAGAATACTGATTCACCCCCCTCTCAGTATTTTGTGTGTTCAACACAATTGTGGAGGGCTTCAAGATGTAAAACCTTGAATTCAGATTCCTCCAACATGTACCAAAATTACCTCAAACCACATGACTAGATTCTTCATAGTAGAGCAATGCGGACCTTAAAACTAGTTCACTATACACTGGAAACTATACTCTATGACTTAGGAAATTCTGCAAAACATTTGGTCTACTCCATACCAACAAACTGCATTTGTATAATGGGTTGTCATCACTACATTCAATCATGCTCATCAGACACCAGTAATATATCAAAGTTGATACTACAACAATGTTGACATCAATGATAACATCATGGTAGCATCATCTACCATACATTCACCAATCTTATCAATGATAGACTTCCAACAATATTTACCTCTACCTTAGAAATCACAAGTATCAAAATAGTTTAGGATCTTATTGAGGAAAAAATCACAATAATGTTTCCTAAAGAAATATTGAGGCAATTCATGGTTATTACATAGTGGCTGGTTAAAATCCATCCACGACTTGTCCCAAAAGTTGTTCTTTATTTGCTTGTCAATGTACTAGTGGATTCAAAATCTTTTGTATCCTTTTTCTAATGTTATATTAATTTTTGGATCAATGAAAAATGTGAACAATTTATTTTTCTTTTTCTTTTTGTTCTTCACCACACCATAAGATAATTTTATGTTATAAAATTGACAATAGCTTTCTCTCTACCTTAATCATGTGTTCATTTAACCTATATCAAAATCAATGTAAGATATCAAAACTTCCAATTACTATAAGAGCTTGGTGGTGCATGCTTGTTGCATCAATTTTAAGAGTTAAATAAGTAAGGTTAACTACATTTCCTTGGCTTGTACTTGGTCTATTTGCATTACCAATATGAATGTATTTGTTGTCAGTTCTAATATTTTTATTTTTTTATCTTTGCAAGTTAAAATTTCTTCCTTGGTTAACATTATTGTCTTGTTGGGTATGCACATTTTGTCTTTGTAAGTTAACTATTTTGTTTCTTAATATTTTAACCATGTTTTGTGGATCTTCAAGTTCAATGTTTACAATCATGATTTTATTTTTTCCTAATTATCCAAAATAATTACCTAGATTTATTTGGGTATTAAAAAAATTACCTACTAAAAATCAAATAGTAGATGATAGTATTGAATTATCATTAATTTTGGAACTATAGGATTTTTTATATTGGTTGGAAAAATAGGGTTAAATTGGTTTTCCATACATTGCTAAATAATTTTGGGATAGCCTACTAATTTATTGATTGTGGAAAAACTTAGTTGGTTGGGGTTATGCTCATAAGTTGATTGTGATTGTAAAGAACTCCTAGAATTGGATTTAACAATGGAATACTTTTCCTAAGATCTTGTCTAATGAATAAAATTTGATTAGGAATAGCTAGTTATCCTAAGGATGGTAATGGTCCTAGGGCATATTTTTATTGTTACAAAGACAGTTGTCATTGCACCAAAATATCAATGTGTTAATTCCCAATACAACTCCTAGAGTTAATGAATCCATAGGAGATGATTAAGCCATGTCATGAACCTGAGTTTTGCACTAGACAACACAAGGATACCAAGGATGCACACCTTGCAACAATCCCCCTAACACAAGTGAGGGGTTCAAACTTGTGACCCAGGCTCTAATACCAATTCTTACAAAGACGATTGTCGTTGCACCAAAATATTGGCATGTTAATGCCTGATATAATTACTAGAGTTAATGAATCCAAGAGAGGTAGTTAAGCCATATAACAAAGCCAATAATTTTTTTGCATAACACAAGGAGACCAAGGGCACACACCTTGTAATATTTATAACATTAATTATCATCCAATGGTGACATCTTGAGAATACACATTTATACATAGTTAATAGTTTTTGTGGAGTTTGGATAATCTTGTTAGACAATTTACATGGATGTTAGTGGATCTAGTGCTCTCAAATATTTTTGAATAGTAATTCCTTCTATAATATTATAATAAGTATTTAGAATTGTGTACCATTAATGGAATCAAACATTAAATTGATTAATGGGCTCATTTAGTTCTTGTTGAGTTGCAACAAATTACTAATATAAGACTACTATATCAATTGGTATTCCAAAATTATTTAAGAATTTTATTTGAAATTAATTTTGATTATTGATTGAACCCTTGGTAACCCTAAATACCACCCATA
>VDFB02355073.1:0-12130 GCA_007258455.2 Sequoia sempervirens
TCTTCAACCTATCAAGTGCTCCACAAAATAACCAACAAGGTAATACCAACCAACAAGGAAATACCAATCAACAAGGAAACAACAAACCACAAGGACAAAATTCCAATCAAGAAAGCATGACCAATCAAAATACCAATCAAAATCATGGTAATTTCAATAATAATCTTGGCAATACCCAAATATCAAATCCGTCTAGACCTTCATTCTTTTCAAATCGACGGACTTTTACTGCTTTGGGTCAATCTCTTGAATCTGCTCTCAAGGAGCTATGATAATAAGGTTATCACCTTACCACCACAAAGAGATTATGAGCCACAAGTCAAACTACCATCATGGAATGACTGGTATTATTGCAATTATGCATCAATGTAAAGGTCATAGAACGAATAATTGTCAAGCTTTGTGAAATCTAGTACAGGATTTAATTGACAATGGCACTATTACAATTGAAGGACATCATACCAATGACGATCATCAAGCATTCAAAGATCCTTTACCGAACTATCAAAAGGGGGAAACATCAAATGCAAAAGCCAAAAGTGTACATAATGTTGAAGACAATATAATCCGTCACATCTATGTTGATGATCAACAGGTTAATGTTATCAAAATCAAGGGAAAACAAGAATATCAACAAGTTAATGTGACTACGAGAGGACAAGCAAAAGTTGTTTTAAAAGGAAGTTCATCTAAGATAGCTATTCCTTCTCCAAATCATTATAATCTAGTTGATCAACTAAGAAAAACATGCTGCTCAAATCTCCATTCTTGAACTTCTCAAAATATCTCCATACCACAAAGAATATTTTGAAGAATCTCTTGTAAACACAACTATTGACATTGATACGGATGTAAACAAATTTCAAAAACCATGGTGGGACATTTGTGCTTCCCCACTTTATCTTTCCATTTTAAGAAAAGATGATGCCTCCATGACTACATCCACATAATTCATCAGCTCTATCTTGAAGTCATGATCCATAAACAAGATGAGATGTGTCTTAATAGATGGAGGAGCTGGTTTAAACATTTTACCTTAAAAGCTAATACATGCCTTAGGAATATAAGAAAATTCCATTGATCCATGAAGGAAAATAACTATCAAAGGCATATGATGATGAAGAAAAAAGAGCTTCCAAAGGACTAATGAAATGCTACCTATTAGAGTGGGACCTATTGTGAAAAATACTTTTTGTCAGGTTCTAGATCAGGATCTTTCCTATAACATACTTTTGGGTCATCCATGGATTCATGATATGCAAGCAGTACCATCAACATACCATCAATGCCTCAAGTTTCCATACGATGGACAGGAAATAACTATACAAGCTGATTACAATAGCACACAAACTTGTTCAAATCTCCGGGCAACTCAAGACGCCTTTGTGCCACATAATAGGGAGGCTCTTGCTGTTTCTTCTTCCAATCTACAAGGCCAATTGCAAGAACTGAAAAAGACTCTTGACACTAAGCTACATTTTAAAGACAAAGGAATAGGTGAATATTCGCTATCCCTTTCCAGCTTACCTCCTTCTCTGAGGTCACATGGATAGCCAACCTTATCAAATCAAAAGATTGCAACAGCCTCTACGTCCCAAGCTTTTGTGCCAATCACAAAGTTTGATGGACAATTCATTAAAGCCAACACCACTGAGGAAGAAGCTAAAGATAGGGACATCCTAAGTTGGCTATACAAAGATGAAGATGAATCTCTCTTGCACATTAAGTTACCTACAAAACAATATGGTAAAGGGTACACTATGATGTAGAGAATGGGCTATGAAGGAAATGGTCCTATAGGAAAAAGAAGAGAAGGAATCATGGAGCCAATTCAACCTATTTCAATACATCCAAATGATAAAACAGGATTGGGATATGGTAAGGATACAGAAGAGTCAGTTTTACAGCAAGCACAACAAACTCATGAAAGAGAATCAATTTCAGATAAACACCATGAAGATGTCACTCTACAAAAATCTTATGGATCAGTTTTCCAATTGCAGAACGATTCAGATACTAATTCTAATGAATATGAATGGGACACAATTTATAATGATGAATTTTGGAGAGACAAACAAGTTGATACCATACACAAATATGCAACCGTTCTCATACAAGGAGAAAGCTCGGGAACACAATCACTTGAATTTGATTCACGATATAACGATGACTCAACTGAGGACGATTCAAATTTTCATGAGATTGATAATTGACAAGAGAATACCATCATAGACCTTGTCTACCATGAAAATGACAACCACATCATGACTTTGATAGCTCAAGACCTTGCCCAACCTAATGATCCCATGCCTTTAGTTTATCCAGAACTTATTGATTGGGACAATGATGCACCCTATCCACATCCCTACATTTCATGATGATGAGGACACTATAAATTTCCTTTGTTCCTCTAATGAGGAAAACAATTGTTTCATCCAAAACTTTCATACTCACGATTTTGATAAGGAGGGTGTCAAGTCTCTTAGTTGGAAAATAAATGAAATAAAAGATGGATCTATCGGTGAAAACCAAAAAATGGCAGTGGTAGATCACAACAAAAGAAAAATAAAGAGCGAATCCGACAGTGAAAACCTTTCTGGGGCACTGAAGGATGAGAAACTTGACACTCTTCCCAAGCATTATAGAAAAGATCTTCTATTTTGATTGAACCAACATAATCAGTCCAACATAAGTATAGCGAGGGCAGCGAAATCTTGCAACTTGCGTCATTAATAGTCGAAGAAATTACTAAAATTTGGAGTTCTTGAATGAGAATCAAATCAACTTGTGGTCATATCTTTGATATGCGAGGGTTGAATCTATCGATAATGCATCATTTATCTATAAATGCAGGGGAAAAACCTGTGAAGCAAAAACTTAGAAAAATGCATCCACATGTTGCATTATTGGTCAAAGAGGAATTAAAAAAGCTTTTAGATGTTGGATTCATTCAGACTATTGACTATGTAGAATGGATTTCCAATATTGTACCTGTTTCAAAGCTAGATGGAAGGATTAGAGTTTGTACAGATTTCAGAGATTTGAACAAAGCTTGTCCCAAAGATGACTTTCCTTTGCCCAACATAGATATGATTGTTGATTTAACTGTTGGCCATGCAATGTATTCATTAATGGATGGATTTTCAGGATATAATCAGATAAAGATTGCACCAGAGGATCAAGATAAAACAACATTCATGCACTTGGGGTACACATTAACGGGCAGTAATGCCATTTGGGTTAAAGAATCACGGGAGCTACTTATCGAAACAATGACAACTATTTTTCATGGGCATGATGCACACCTTCATGGAAGACTATGTGGATGACATTAATGCGTCTCACATAAAGAGAAGGACATCTAGAAATCTTGTCAAAATCTTGCGAATGGTGAAGTTCAATGTTAACTCCATCCAAAGAAATGTGTCTTGAGTTACATCACGGAAAACTCCTGGGATGCATTGTTTGAGGAAAAGGGAATAAGAGGGTTGATCTAGAAAAGTACAAAAGCTATAATGGGCATGCATACACCATGAAATATCGGTCGGCCGATCATTGCAAGGATGACTATAGTCCATCGGACGATTTATAGCTCAACTGGTAGACAAAAGCTTACCATTTACACATTTATTGCATAAAAATGTCCCATTCAAATGGGAAGAAAAATGTGAAGCAGCATTCAATCATATCAAGCAATATCTTATGAACCCACTAGTTTTAATTCCACCCATTCTAGGAAAGCCACTCATACTCTATATTTCAGCAACAGAAGTATCCTTGGGAGCATTACTAGCACCAGAGGATTCTATAGGCAAAGAAAGGGCCATATACTATATCAGCAGAACTTTAACAAGTCATGAATTAAACTACACTTTCATTGAAAAAGCTTTCCTTGCAATGGTGTTTGCTTCTCAAAAGTTGCAACACTATATGTTGGCTCATACAGTTAAGTTGATAACCAAAATTGATCCACTAAAATACCTTTTAAGCAGAGCTACTTTAACAGGAAGACTTGCAAAATGGGTAATGATCTTAAGTGAGTTTGACATTCACTATGTAGATCGAAAAGCTATTAAAGGATAGGTCATCGCAGATCAGTTGGCCGAAGCACCTTTACAAGAAGAAAATCCAATGCACATTGAGTTTCCTGATGCAGACGTCTTTACAGCAACAATTAAGAACTCATGGACATTGTACTTTGATGGATCTTATACGCAACATGGCTCGGGGGCAGGGATTTTTTTTGTCACACCTGAAGGACATACCATTCCACAATCATATCGGTTGATGTTTCCTTGCACAAATAACATAGCTGAATATGAGGCATTGCTCATAGGGATAAAGATAGCCTTGGAATGGCAGATTACAGAGCTGCAAGTCTACGATGATTCACAACTTGTCATTAATCAAATCAATGATGATTATCAGACTAAAGATGATAAGTTGCTACCTTACAAGAGCATGGTGGATGATTTTAAAAATTATTTTGTGGCAATCAAGTTTTCACAAATCCCAAGGATTGATAATGAAGCTGCGGATGCAATGGCTACAATTGCTTCCTTGTTACAATTATCAGAAAATCAAAAGCGGTACAAATTCTTGGTGGAACAATTGTTTTCTCCCGCCTATGATAATCACGAGATCAAGTCATATGTCATTTAACGGTTCTGACTCATCTTTATACAGCGAAAAGACTTATACTTGTCACGAAAAATAATATCTTACCTCAGTTTATCCAGAAATCAAAAAGAATTTCATACATGCAATCATCTGTTATACCTTGATGTAGATATCCTTTGCAGCGTGGTCTTTATGGTACAATCCTTGATGTCTTGAACGTGACGAATTTGAGCAAGCCTTACAAGAGGTTTATGGTGGTATTTGTGGAACTCATTCAAGCAGTTTGACCTTAGACAAGAAACTTGTTAGAATGGGATATTATTGGCCTACCATGGAGAAAGAATCTTTTACTTTTGTCAAAAAGTGTTCACAAATGCTAGATCCATGGGAATCTTATTCATGCACCTGCATAGGAATTGTAGCCTTTCACTCCGACATGGCCTTTTTCTTAGTGGGGACTAGATCTTGTTGGAAAAATTTATCCTTCATCATCAAATGGGAATAAATTCATCATCACGACTACAAAATATTTTACAAAATGGATCAAAGTTGTTCCTTTGACGACCATGACCGATAAACAAATCTCTTCATTTATCCTGAATTACATCATCTGCCGATATGGAATTCCTAATTCTATCATCACTGATAATGGGAGGCCTTTCAAGAATCAAGATGTTGATGAACTTTGTAAAAGATTTCACATCCAACATAGGTTCTCTACACCTTACTATCCACAAGGAAATGGCCAAGCAGAAGCTTCAAACAAAACAATCTTGAAGATCTTAAAGAAGATGGTAAATGATGTCGGTCATGATTGGCATATCTAGTTAAATCTAGCTTTGTGGGCATCTGAGAACTAGCATTCACACACCAATACAAGGAGCTACCCCATATGCCTTGGTCCATGGGCGAAGCAATCTTACCACCATTAGAGGTTGAAATACCTTTGCTTAGGGTCTCACTCAAAGGATTGATAAATGATGAAGACTATAGAGTATCTCATCTACAAGAGCTAGAACTGTTAGATGAAATACATCAACATGTAGCTGATCATTTGAAGGATTATCAACAAGTTATGTCCTGTAGCTACAATCATAGAGTTAAACCACAAACATTTGAAGTAGGTGAGTTAGTCTTGCGAAATCACGTGTAATCAACAAGACTGAGAAAGAAGGAAAGAATTTGAACCAAATTGGCGGTCATTGTTATCATTGGCATCGGTTAAGGGCATATCGGTTGTCGTCGAGAAGGACTGTTTGAAAGACGATCAATAGCATTCATTTTGAAGAATTTCTATCTGCGAATCATGCAAAAATCATAAAAATAAAAATTCCTAAAAAATCATAAAAATAAAAAAAAAGTCCTTAAAAAAAATTAGAAAAATTAGAAAAAGTCCTAAAAAAATCATAAAAAATAAGAAAAAGTCCTGAAAAAATCATAAAAAATCATAAAAGTCTTGAAAAATGCAATAAAAACACATGGTGAAAACCTGGCAAACAGGCGCTACTTGTGATCAAAATAGGCTCCTCCATCTATTAGCTTATGTCTTGCATTCATTTTCGGCATCATCCATTCATATTTATCACCTATACATATCTTTCATATCCATATCATACAATGGGAATCCTTATGTTTCATCATGGCTTGACGAAATTTGTACAAATCCATAATCTTTAGGTTGTGTTTACACTGGGGGCAGAAACATAGACTGAACAAGAGAGGGGCAACGAGCTTTTTGAACATCACAAAAAAATACAAGATGGTTTGCCAAAATGCAACAAACATTGTCCTATCAAATCAACCACAACATGCTTATTCAATGCCAATGACATCAAAACAACATGGTCAAAATAAAGTTCATCAAAACACAAACATCAATGTTGATAACCAAGTTGGATGATCTAATCAATAATGTTTCTGAAATACTTTTACAAAATTTTAAATTGTTGGTTTTTGATTTTCTATCATATCTCCTCGAGCAATTCGGGATGATGTAATCGAATTAGAAAAGTGTAAGGTGAAGGAGTATGATTTTTCTTTGTCTACTGTTTGCGAGGAAATCATTAGTACTATGCAAATTGGTCGCGAGACATGCTCTACTAAGTATCATTGATGACATTTCATAATTTGCATAGGAAATAGGTTAACTCTTGTCTGTTTATGCAAGCAATACTCAGGTCATCTTGGTTCAATTATACCTAGATGCTTGTATTATCTTGCTATATCAAAAATTATGAAAGCAATACTCAGGTCATCACTGGTGCTAACATACCCTTTGATGCTTGTATTAACTTTCAACATTTCAATGCTCTATGATGACACAAAAGGCACAAATAAGCTCTCAGAATGGCAATATTGTACAGATACATTGCATGGTTAGTATATATTACATTCATTCTAGAATTTTCATTTTGCATTTATAGATTATTCCAAAAGCTGGCAAAGTATCAAATGTTTCATATCTTTCCAATAAAATGACTGAGTACATTTTGACATTCACAAAAAAATCATTTCATACATCTTCCATACATATTTGCATCAAAAAATCATAAAAAAAAGCATACATCATAATCAAAACATTCACATGCATTCATAAATGGTATCATCCATCATTTCACATTCATATTCATACAATCATTCATCAATAGATTTCACTCATCTCATCAATCATGCATGCATATACATCATGAACATAACATTGTACTTTCATAAGTCATCCTAAACATCATATCATATAGAAATAGACACATTCATCACATAAGGAATCATCGTTGCATTTCATATATCTCAAAAAAGAATGTCAAAATGTACAAAGATGTCAACTATACATGACATAACATCGTCAAAAATGAAATCATCTCAAGGTGTATACAAAGGTCTCAACAGAGTATCATCATGTACAATGCACTAGGCAGTGCTATCCTCTGATGGTACTGGTCTAGGACCTGTTCCACCTGCACCTGATGGACCTGCTCTACCTGTCCTTGATGGAACTCCTAGAGGTAATGGCTCTCACACCCCTGCTAGTGGCTCGAGAATGACTATGAGTAGATCAAGATTGTGTATAACTCTCCCTCCGCTCAGGTGGCACTGCATCATGATATCTGATCCTGTAGAACGCGGCCTCCTAAACAGCTCTAGTCCACTCTCTCACCATACCATCTCCTAATGCTCTCTCTAGACTATTAGCTACAGCTCTAGCCTCATCACCCTACTATTTGGCTATATCTCTCTCAGCAGTGACTGTCGTCAACTATCCCTGAAGCTGTGTAATCAAGGCATGTGCCTATGCTAGCTGACTCTATAAGCTCTGCACTATACTCTACAAAGAAGATATTTGTCTCGGCACCACTGGATCTACTGAAGATGATGGATCTATATGTCTCATCCGCAGTCCACCTCTACCACCTCTCCTACCACTTCTACCACCTCCACTACCTCTACCACCTCTATCACCACCTCTCCCACCACCTCTACCACCTCCACCACCACCTCCCCCACTCTCCTCATCATCACTATCTCCCTTTGACTCATCATCACTACCTCCACTCTCCTCATCATCATCATCTCCCTCTGAATCATCACCCTATGAAGCTATCTCTTTTTCATCTGTGATTACCTCTCTGTGGTCTCTATACAACAACTGGAGCAACAGGCTCATCTGAATCAAACAATCATGGTGTAGGATGCTCTAACACATACTGACCATACTCTGGCATCATCCCTTCATCAAGAATATCTGCTCAGTAATCCCACATCTGTACTCCTAAACTAGTGAACTCTACCACCACTGCCTCATAAAAAATCTGTGGACCCCACACTGTAGTCTCCTGCTGTCGTCGTGCATAAATCACAAAACCCATAGGCATACCCTGAGGCCGACCGTACTGCCAACACACCCGTCCAACAAGAAACCTCTCAATAATCCACGGAGTGTGGCCAATAAGATATCTGGAAGTAAAAACATAGGGCATCTCCCTTGCATCCTCTAGCCATGCCTCACAATCTACATATGGCTTCCAACATACTATATCAAGATCATCGAAGAGACGCTGCCAATGATCCAGCTTGCCCAGCCTTAGTTGAGCAATAATATTGGTATATCTCCATCTGTACGATCGACTGACAGGCCGTCATCCACGAGTCAATGGTCGCATAATGGTAAAGTGCTCCCATGCCCATATTTGTAATAATGAACAACCAACAGCAAAACTCCAGCCTCTACCGTATACAATATGGTGTAACTCATCATACAAATGTGCAAGCATACATGATCCCCACGCATACCATGTACCCTACATCACCATCCTCTCCAAAAGATGACCCCACCCGACTGCGAACCCCTTCAACCTATGGTCGAGGCACAACACACCTCCAATGAAGCCTACAAGTACAGATGGTAGGGGTGCATAGGAATCTGTCATCTCTCTCCATGAGATATAATATCCTGCAATCTCATCATCTCTGAATATCCATCTCAAGGAATCAGTACCTCCCACCTATTGGACATTGAAACTCACTATCTCTCCCATAGCTTGAATCCTCAAGATGTGATACACATCCTTTGGAGTCACAGTAATCTCTCTGGTCGGTAAATGAAATGTGTTGGTATCACTATGCCACCTCTCTACAAGTGATGTCAATAAAGCTCTATTGAGATGCACCTCAAGCATCTTGAGTAATGAAGTCAGTCCACATTCCTCGATAATATCTCTATCTACCTGTAACAACTGTGGAATCAATCCCCATGTCTTTGGGAATGTCTCTCGTGACTGCAAAACACCCAATCTCTACTATTGACATATCATCATGACAAAGCAAAATCAATATCAAATCATCATGACTCATCAATCAAATTTGAATATCAATTAACTGTTTGTTTTCCATCATCATGGAAGGAAAATATATCAAAATCATGTTTGTTTTTAACAACCTTAGAAGCAAACATATCAATCAACTGTGTGTTTTTCATTTTCATGAAAAGTAGATTTATCAACATCATGTTTGTTTTTAACAACCTTAGAAACAAACATATCAATCAACTATTTGTTTTTCATCATCATGAAAAGCAGATTTATCGACATCCTGTTTGTTTTTAACAACTTTAGAAGCAAACTTATCGATCTTATTTTTTTTTAACAACTTTAAAAGCAAATTTATTAGTTATTATTTGTTTTCAAACAACTTTGGGAACAAATTTATCACTCACAACACCGTGCAATCAATGGCACTATAGAAAACATCATGGGTGCTATGAAAATCATCAAGGGTGCTATAGAATCATGGGCACTATGAAAATCATCAATGGCGCTATGAAATTCATCATGGGCGCTATAGAATCACGGGCGCTATGAAAATCATCAAGGGTGCTATGAAATTCATCAAGGGTGCTATAGAATCATGAGCGCTATGAAAATGGTCATGGGCGCTATGCAAATAATCAAGGGTGCTAAAACACACTCTTTCACAATCAAAACATGGATAACCATGCTCCGAACGAATTCTTTTCAAAAAATAGAAGTTTAATGGGGTACATACCGTGGGTCCATAATGCGCCGGCTGATGATGTCGTTGGATGCACTCAAAACAGTGCTGGTGAATCAGAAGTGCCATCTTTATCACTCCAAAGCTCAAAATTTACAATTTTTACTAGGCTAAAATGGAAAATGACATTTTTAACCTATTTAAAAGCAAAATTGGGGTATTTTTATCACATTTTATCATAACAGAGGCAATTTAGTCATCAATTTTTCATCTTACATCTTTTCAAGTCATTTTCTTCATATCATAATTTTCAAACAATGAATCGACATCTTCAAAATCATAAAAATCAAAATTTTCAAAAAATCTAAAAATTCAAAAAAAATTCACAAAAAATCAAAATCTTATCAATTCATCGTTTGAGGGGGCATACACCTATCAACATTCGACAAGAAAATATGTGAAAAATTTCAGTTCCTTTGAATTAAATGCGAAAAACACATCACTTCAAAGAGGGGAAAAAGTGCATACACCTAAAAATGGTCATATCACAATAGTCCTGTAATTAATTAAGTATTTCTTAATATTTAATTAAATCTCAATTGGATCTATGGCAAATAAATTCCTAAATTTAATTTATTTATATTGTTCATTCTTTCATTTCGGATTAAATGTAAATGTTTATTTAATCACTTTTCTTATCTATTTCTTAATTAATTAAATAAACATTATGATTTATTTATATTAATTATCATATAATCTTGGCTTGAATATTTTATTCAAATAAAGATTAAATATTCTTATCCTCTAAATTCCATTCATAATTAAATATTCTAAATATTTAATTAATTCTTCTAAAGTCCATTCACATTTCCATATTTCAAATATTTGATTAAATTCTTCTAAAGTCACATCACAATTAAATATTCCTAAATATTTAATTGAAATCTTCTATAGTCCTCAAATCAAAAATCAAACTCACATGAAATTAAATAAATTTATTTATTTAATATTGCATTATCTTCAACAACCGTGAAAACAAACTTCAAAACAAAAAATTAATTTCTCTGTTCCTGTGCAAGCTTGTTCCCGTGGGTTGAAGACAAAGCTCCATTCTTCTCTCCAACCTCCCAACATTCTCCATCTTCCTCTCAACTTCTCCATCTCTCACCATTCAAATCTACCAAACAATCTCACAGCCATTGATCTTTGCCAGCCAGGCTCTTGCCTGCAAAAAGCTATAAAAAGGATTGCCGGGTCTTTGAAATCACAGAGAAGCTTTCATACAAGAAAACTATAGTCAAATAGCTTTCAAGCATCCATAGCACAGTCTTTTAGCATTCATAGATTGTAGAATCATTTCATATCATGGCCAATCATCCTCATAGTTTAGTTTTAATAGCATCCATAATCCACTCTGCATAATCTACAACCCCCTGCATATCCGTATCAACATTTAACCCATCAAAGATATAGCATAGAGAAGTACTTTCCTTTTTGCACACTTGTTCTTGTGTTGCCATCTGGTAGCTTGCTTACACAATCTAAGAGCAACAGCTCCAAACAAATTCCTGAGATAGAGAAAAATGGAACGGTTCTGAAGAAGCTTTGATTGAATTCTCTGATTTCATTTTATTCAGTTTTCTTTAGTTTAATGTTTCATTTGTGTAATTTTTTTATCTTATTTTGATACACATATTTCTATCACACAATATTAAATATTTTCAAATCATGAAAATTCATCCAAAACAACCCTATTGCAATTGAAATTAATAAACCCTCACAATTGAACTAAGCACAATAAATGTAATGTCCATGCTAACTTTTCAAAGAAACCAACAAATAGCTAGCTACAAAAAGTAAGGACCAAGGATTGCTACAAACACTTCAAGCATCGAACCATAAACATGATTGAATCATGTCTAATTCTAAATCTAACATATATCTAATACTTCTCAAGCAATTCTCAAAACATACAACAGCAAGAACAATGCAAGATAAATCAACACAAGAGAATTCACTAAAAGCA
>VDFB02355074.1:0-36144 GCA_007258455.2 Sequoia sempervirens
ATAAAATGATAACACACACAAGCAAGCAAGCAAGCATGCACAAATGATACAAAAACAAACAAGGTATTGCCCTTGTCAAGCTGTAAACCGTTGATTGATTGATTGATTGATGATATTGATAGTGTTGTCATTGTTGGGAAGTGATATATCCCTAGAGCAACACAAGGATGATGATAATTGATTGGTTGATTTGGTTTACAACAAGATTAGGATCAAGACCAAAGGATGTGATTGGATAATTTGACAAGATTGATCCACTTGATTGGTATGGATTAAGGATTGACTTGCATTTGGATTATTGCTTGGAATGATTGAAGATGATTTGATTGATTTGAAGAAACTGTTTTTAATGATATAATGATTGATTGGATGATAGGATGTGATGAATTGAATAGAAGAATTGATGTGATTGGAATGATTTAGGTTGAAGCGATTTGATTAGATAATCGATTGATTGAATTGGAGAATTGATTTGATTGGAATGATTGTGATTGAGTGGATTGGTTGCAATGGCTTTGATGAAGATGATTGATTTGGTGGAATACTTGAATGATTGGATAGAAGAATTGATGTGATTGAAATGATTTTATTGCTTGGATTTTTGTTGGATATTTGATTTTTTTTATATTTTTGGGGATATTTTGATTTTTTTTTTGTTTTTGAAATGTTTTGATTTTTTTTGGAATTTTGAAATGTTTTGATTTTTTTTGCATTTTTGAAATATGTTGATTTTTTTGGATTTTTGAGAATATTTGGAGGTGTCAAAGGATGAAAATTTGAGTAGCCTTTGTGCTAGATACCAATGACAAGGGGAAAACCAAGGCTAGGTGCAAGGAGATAAAGGGGATTGATGGATGAAAGGGTGGGTGATGGGATAAGGGATAAAAGGCTCATGATATATGGATGGATGGAAAGGATAAGTCATAGTCAATGAAATGGAAGTATGCATCATAAGAGAGCAAGAATGTGATTTCCAAAGACTATGTTGCATAGGAATAACATGCCCCATTCTAGGTACAAGACTTAGGATTTTTCATTAGAAGGCTTATGGAAATAGGATAATGATAGGCTTGTTTGGAAGGATGAGGTATATCAAAAGATATCCAAAGCATGTTTCAAAATTTTGTCCCTGTATCTTCATCAAGATCAAAAGAAGAAGGGTGGATGAAGTGGATTCAATCTGATAGGTATGTATGAATGGATTCAATATGATGGCTAAAGATGGTAGGTAGGATGGAAATGATATGAAATGAAAATGATAGGTTGGATAGATAAGACATTGTGCCCCCAAGTGTAAGTGACATAGAAGATCAACCTACACATGACGCCTATTTGCTAGGTTTTCATCATGGTACTTATCCAGGGTGCCTGTTTACCAGGTTTTCACCGTTGGATGAAGGGATTTCTCTTTACTAATTTTTTTTTTTTGGATAGAAAGGGAATATGGATAGGAGGGACTCAAGTTTCTAGTCCCATGAAAGGTGGTAGTCTCACTAGATATGGATGTCCTTGCATGGACCATGTCAAGTGTCATTATGCTCATAGATGTTGGTAAGGGATGATATGAAAGGGATGGATTAGGTAGATGGCAGATTATGAAAGGCTTATGCAAGAATGGATGGGGAATAGTGGATTATAATGTGGATTGTATAGGACTTATACAAAAGGATGGATGAAAGGTTTATGCAAAAGCATGGACCATAGGGAGGTGATTGGGAAGATATGTGGGATAGTAGTTGAAGGATGAGGAGATGGAGGTATGTGGAATTGTTGTGAAATGGAAGGGAATCCTGACCAATGGTTGCACACACTGTGATAAACATTGAAGCTTTTGATGTGGATGAGGTGTAGGAAGCAATGGAGATGTTTGCTTAGGAGGTGGTGGATGAAGTGATTTAGGTACCCACATAGACTTAGTATTTTTATGATTTTTATTTTGCTTGTGGGTTTTAGGAATTTGAGACTTTTGAATGGAATGAGAATGTGGGATGGAAGTGGATGGTTAGGATTTTTGTGATGTGAATGCCTCATTTGACTTGATTTCTTTTTTCTTAGGCACCCAAACCATTTTAGTTTTGGCCTTTAATTTTGGAGGTATGGGCTTATATAACTTTTTAGATGGATTTTTCTTTGACTTTTTGTATTGATGTCCTAAGGCACAAGAACCCTTAGGATTTTTGACTTTATAGGGAGAGGCATTGGAATTATTGCTTTTGAATCCCTTGGGTTTGGTGGAATGAGTGGAAGCTTCATGTTTATACACTGTGTGCATTTGTTGGTCATGATTAGGAATGTTAGGGTATTTATGGATGGAGGGATAAGGGGATTGGATAATGGGGATATTAGGTGTTGGGAGAAGTGGAGGTAGATTAGATGGAAGGATATTAGGAGTTGGAAGCAATGGTGGTAGAGTGGATCGAGGGATATTAGGAGTTGGAAGTAATGGTGGTAGAATGGATGGTGGAAGGTGTATGGTCACATGCTTTTGACATTTATAGGATGACGGTGGTGGAATGACAACATATGTTTTGGGTGTATGATAGGCTGTATGATGGAAAGTGGACTTAGGAGGCATGGAGGAAATAATAACATCTTGAGATTGGTGTCCTTGAGATGTATGCCCACAGCCATAAGAGCGTGGAGGGACTTTGACATGGATAGGCTCCAAAATACCTTGTTCATGAAGGTCTAAACCTTTATCTTGGTGGTTCATGTTTTGGAGTGTGCAATGGAAAATGAGACTAGGTGTAGGTGGAACACTAGACATGAGTTTTTATTGGATGGAGAAGATGAAGCAAGGGAAGATAATGGTTTTTGTTGTTCTAAGGAGGAACATTCATGAATGAGGGTGGAAAGACCATCATGATATGATGGAGGACTTGCAATGGGGTCGATAGTGGGTGATGGAGGACCATTAGGATCTGGATTAGCATTGTGTTCACTTAGATCCAATGTATTTGTTTGATCTTCTATGTGTGCTTGGGAGGCATATGTCTCATCAAAGGAAGTGGATGTTAATAGATCATGGATAGGACTAGGTAGGGGGTAGATAGGAGTAAGGGATGTTTCTTGCTCATGGATAGGTGAAGTGATAGGCTCTTGACCATGGAATGCATAAAGTTGGCTAAGAGGATCATCATGGTCTTCTTGATCATAAAAGGGGTCTTGATCAAAGATGGAAGGTTGATCATGAACAATATTAGGTATGTTATGAATGGGATCATTGGAGGGTGTTGATCTTTATGTGGATGAGGGGGTAATGTTTCCGCATGTTTAGGATTGTGCTCTTGAAATACCTCATGACTTATTGGAATGGAGGTGGAAGGGGATTTCTCATGGAGAGACTTGTCATATTCTTGATGGTCAACAACATAGGAGCATGATAGAGGGTGACTTGGACTTACGAGGGGAGACTCTGGAATTGGCTCAAGGGGTTGTGGATGACATGGTTGGCTTGAAGGACTTGGCATGATGTTTGAGGATTCTTTTGTATGTTCAGGTATACGTGTTGAATGACATGGCGACAGTTGATTCCTTGCTTGTAGCCCTTGGGTCACATCCATTGGAGGTGTAGAGGTGGAAGGTGTTGGCTTAGGGTTTTGATTTTGATTGGATGATGGTATGATAAAGTTATAGGGTGCATGTGCTAGATTGGTATTTCCCTTGTCAAAGGTGGCATTAAGACTTAAAGGCTCTTGATATTTTTGCCAAGGTAGACTTGGGCTCCTATGTTCTTCTAGTGATATTGATGGATGTGTTGATGTGGCATTGGCATGTGAAGAAGTGGATGGATTAGATTGGTCAATTTTATTTGATGGCTTAGATTTGGGCTTCTCAAAAAATTCAAAAATATTGAATTTGGATGATGTTGTTTTTGGAGAATAGGTTACATTCATATTTCCATCAAAGGAATTCTTAGTTGTGCCCCCTTGGATTATGAATTTGGGCTTGTTTATGATTATGACCATTTTGATAATTGGTGACTAGGACTAGGTTGGTGATAGTGATGATGTGGAATGATTAGATTGGAAGACTTGGATTGATTAGGGTTGATGGTGATTGGATATGAATGTGTTGGAAGAATGTGTAGAGTGACTTTATGTATTTGGTTTTTAGCTTGATTGGACAATGTTTAAATGAATCACACATGTACAACCATAAATCACTCATGCAAGACACATAAGCAAGTTTGAATTTTGAAATTTGAATAATGTAATAATGATTATTAAACAAGCACACATGGAAGACACATCAACAAGCCCTATGACTAGTCAAGTGGGGTATGGCCAATTAGGTCTCAAGCTAGTCTTCACAAGGCTGACTAAGGATGATTTGAAAGCAAAATCTTGCCACACAGCCGGGAGAAAGGGGTAACCCACCCTTCACCTTCACTTCCCAAAGGTATAAAGTTCTTTGGGGCTTAGCCAAGAGTGACAAAAATGTTAACTTCCAAACAATCATGTCTTTCGATTCACACTTTGATTGAGGTCGTCCCCAGGGGTGATGAAATACCCTAGTAGGCCTCCTAGAAAGTGTTTGACAAAAGCAAACCAAGTGAGGTGTTTGTGATCACACGCACACACTTGATTCAGACTCTCAATGATTAATTTCCCTTAAAAAAATTGTAATGTTTATAAAAAAAAATTCAAACACTTGTTCTTTTTATCCCCAAATCAAGATGTGATGGAAGACAATGATTAATTTTAGACCCAATTTTTGAAGCGTGATTGAAGACAAGTTTTTTTTAAACCAATTGCAATGATGTGATAAAACAAGATTTGATTTTATGTCCCAAATTGAAAGATGTGACAAACAAGAATAAGAGATGAAGGATGAAACGAGTGCACCTGGTTATTTTCACTCTCCAAATTGATGTTGTGACTAATTCCAACACTTTTCCACCTCTGTATAATTCACCAACAAGTCACAAGGACAAAAGAAACAAATCTGTTAGAACAAAAGTCATATGTGCTGAAGAATATATGGAAATTTGAGAACTTTAACTTTGTAAACATTGATAAAAACCAGCACCATTGGATAGCTTATGAAATTCTACCCCAAATAGAAAAAAAAGCACTGAAAAAGACCAAAAAATGACCAAGATACGGCCATTTTAAGATTGACTAAAAAAATGCTGAAATAGAAGTGTATGCGCTAAAACAGACCTCATATGCGCTAAAAAAATTCCCAGATGCACTAAAAGAAGTTCTAGATGCGCTAAAAGAAGTCCCAGATGCGCTAAAATAAATATCGGATGCACTAAATTTTATTTTATTTACAAATTCTTTTAATGAAACAGTATATGTGCCATTCTGTTCCTTATAAGTGCCGAAATAGTCCCTAGATGCGCCGAAACAGCTCCTAAATGCACTGAAAGACCTGTAAAAGCACTATTAAACCCTGGATGCACTACAAAAACCCTAAGATGTGCTAAAACGGAAATTTTTGCTGAAATTTCAAATTCCAGAATGTGAATCCTGTCATAAAACCTGCAAATAAATGTTAAAAACGGGCAAGGCCCCACGGTGGGCACCAAAAATGTAGATAGGTAGATAATCCAAAGAGTTTAAATGCATTGAAGACAATAAACAAATTAAATCCTATCAAGCACCATGAAGTACAAACTAGAATGAAAATAAAAATAGTAAACAAAGAAACTACAAACCGATTTTCAAACTAGTGTTGATTGATCTCCATGGCTCTTCTCCACCTGCACAAGGATGTAAGATTTCGAAGGTTGATTGTTGGAGGAATGTTGGTTGCTCAATTCTGCAGCATAACAACCTGATGAAGATGATAGATGGTGATTGAAGACTGATTTTAATAGAGTGAAGATGCTAGAAGAAGATTCGATGGAAGAATGATTTTGACAGCATGAGGATGCTTGAAGATTCGATGCAAATGGCCTGTGAAAGGTTTGATTTATAGATTTTCGATGTGGACAGAGATAAGATTTGATAAGATTGATAATGATTTGATTTCTGTCAAAAGAGGAAAAACAATGAGATGAGATAAGATTTTCGAAAGATAGAAAGATTTTGATTTATTGTTTTAAAGGAATTAAAACAAGATAAGATAAGATGTGAAAAAAAAATAGAAAGATTTTGATTATCTTTCAAAGGAAATAAATCCTGAAAAAGTTGAGAAAGATAATTGATGAATTATCTAATTAAATAAATTAATTAAATGCACATGAGTTTCAATTTTGGAAAGAAAGCAAGAAGATATTTTAAAGATTTTATTAATTAAATAAATATTTGATTTATTTAATTAATGCTAGATTTATGATTTCATCAATTAAATAATACAAATTATTTAATTAACATTAGAAGAATTAATAGAAATGATTTAATTAATTAAATAATATAAATTATTTAATTAACATTAGAGGAATGGATGGAAATGATTATGAATTTAATTAAATAAATAAAATTTATTTAATTAAATATATGATGACATGGGTACCTAGGGAAAAACATGATACAAGGTGTCTAACTGATGCAATTTTGTGACAAGGTATCGTAAGAGGACAATTTTTTGATGTCTATAGTAACAACTACTCATAGTTATCTTTTTCAAACTAAGTTGACTCAATCTTGACCAATGGTCATTTTATTTCGCCAAAAGATCGACGAAAAACATTCAAAGTTGAGATCGAGGGCAAGTGAATCATTCTAGTTTGCGTGAGCGATCCATAATGGAAGAAAGGATTCCAAGCTACCAAATTAAGAGTTGTAAGGCTATTAAAACTTGTTTTAAAACACAGTTGAGGATTGATAAAATCTTTCCACACATCTAGGGAGCTTGTACTACATTTTCCAAGCTTGTTCAACACTAGAGTTGGGGTTTCCAGCTCGTCCTAAAATACTAAGCTGAATTGTTGCCAAGTCATTGAAAATTATTTAGTACTTGCTGAATTATGGTCTTCCAATCCTTCTAGCATTAGGGTGCTTTGGTTTATGCATTTCTTTTAAGGTTTGACATTCATTTCAAAAACTTTGATAGTCTTGCCTTGATATTATTTATGTCAAACCCTTGCTCGAGCTATAGATTTTATTTTGTGAAACATATTTTAAAAAAACCCTTGATTCATGGATCCTAAAGCGAAAGTGTCTTCATCAAAAGGGGAAGCCTTTGGCTCCAAATTTCTTGTTAAACCTTTGAGGAAGGACCTAACTGACTAGTTTCCACCCTCTACTAGTGAAAAACCTAAGGTTCAATTGCTCTTTTGTGGTGCACAAGTAGTAGAGGGCCTGATTGACAAGCATAGTGCTATTAGGGATGCCACATTTCCTTACACTGGATGGGAATTGTTCAGTGGTTGGTTTGGGAATATAAATTGTGGTGTTCCAATTGGGAACCCCTAAAATCTTGATTTGGGAAAATTGACCATACCAAATTTCTACTTGGATGTTGATTTGTTGAAAGCAATAGCTGCCAATTATGATCCAGTCACAAGGACTGTGAGAGCCTTTGATGGAGTTGATATGGTGAAGGTCACTGGGAGGTGATTGCTCTTGTTTTCAATCTCACTGAATTGAGTGAGGATATGGTCCCCATCTATGAAAAGGTTCTTAGGGAAGAATATGAAAAGACTAATCATTCATTCAAAGTCAATATATTTCCAAAATACCTAGCAACTTGTAACAAAGATTTTGGCTTCCTAATCCTTTCTAACACTTCTAGGATTTTTTACCTAAAAGGAGAAAGAAGGGCCAAAATGGGAAAAGTTACATTCAAATTGAATACAATATGGATGAAATATGCCTAAATGAGATAAAATAAATGCAAATAACTAATAAAATATATTGATTATTAAATGAAAACTATTGAAATACAAGCTGTTTGAAAACACATTGTGTAATGCAAAAACACCTAGAAATGAATGCAAATTGTAACGAAATTTGATGAAACTAAAAGTGTGCACCTGAGATCTTGATGGAGACTAGAAATGACTTTTGGAATGCTGTTGATCTTGATTTTTAGGCCTCATGGGACTCATTCACCATTCTGGGTGAATTAGTCCCAGATTTGTGAAACTGTTCTGGAGCCTGTTTCAGACAAATGGGTATCCAAAAATGTAGAAAACCAAAATCAGGCCTGGAAGTGGGACTCATTCACCACCCATGGAAAATGAGTCCAATTTTTAATTTTTGAAAATCCAAAAGTGGAAACTGAAGTCTCTAATCTGCTCTTCGGCACCTGACAGGTGTTTGCCTCCAAAAATATGATTTCCAAACCTGAAAGTGACTTTTTGTTGATATTATTCCTTGGTCAATAGGAAGGTGTCTTCAAAAAATTTACAACTTGATATTCAATGATTTCCAAGTCACTAAGATGCCTAAATCTGTGAACACACAAGACAATAGAGAGAAATGTTGAATGTTATGGCATGGGGGTTTGCCTTGGTCAAACCCCTTTGTAGGTAATTAAACTAAAATGAGAAAACAATGTAATGAAGTATGCAATAATGGAGTTATTCCCTTTCCATGAAGATTGATCTTGAATGTCTGTAACAAAACATGAAGAATCTACCCTTGAATGTCCTTGAAAGCTATATTGATAACTTACAATGATGAAACCCTAACTTGCTTGACTTGAGATAGACGATAAATGATGAATGAAGGATAAGAGATGTGTGAATGAGTTATGAGATGAATGGGGGTTAAAATGGATGGAAAAAAACTTCTTTATACACACTTATGCCCTAATTAGCCAATAATACATCACAGGCCGACATAAGATCTTTTTGAATAAAAACCTGAAAGAAAATTTGAATTATTTTGAATTTGGAGCCAAGAGGGACTCATTTGCTACCCATGGTGAATGGGTCCCACTCTAGGCTTGCAAGTGGGTGTCGGGAATTAAGTTACATTTAATGTTGTTTGTCAGTTTTACATTAAAAAATACACTTAATTAAGGCTTATGAGTGTATAAAGGGGCCAAATAAAGCATAAGAAAGGTGTAAATAGTAATAACAAGCCTAGAAAAGTGTGAAATATTGTTATAAGACTTTACAATAGTTTAAAATAAGACTTGGTAAGTGATAAAAAGGTGATATTTAGATGAATTATAATAAGAAGAGTCTAGAAAAGTGTAGAAATGTGTTACAACACTTCACAACACCTTCACAAGACATTGATAAATGCATTTTCAAGGGTCCAAGACCTAATGTGAATGTGTAAACACTTCACAACACTAAATCAAGGCCTCACTAAGTCCAATTTATCATGAATTATTCCTAAATCAAGCAAGTTTCCTTTTTTCTATGGTACACAACTATTGAGGGCCAAAGGGTTATATTGGGACCATTTGATAAAGAGCCCTATCCAGCTCATTATTTTGTCCCTTATTTTTAGAAAACTTTCTTCTCCATTTGTTAGATTATTGGCTATGACCCAGTCACTGGAATTCCCATGGCATGGGTGTATATGGTGGCCCATATCCAACACCCCCATTATTGCACAATATATGATTATGGAGGGTTTCTTGTGGAGAGAATTCATGAAGGTCTAGTAAAGTTGAAGAAGGGTGAGGTTGGAGTAAAATTCAGCTAGTATTCATTGTTCATGCAAATGTTTCTATTCAAGGGTGCAACTTACTTTGGGAAAGATATGACACTAAAGAGAATGGAAGGGGACTTGGAATTGCCTATCCAATGTTGGACCACTATCCTAGACAAGGATGATAGAAAATTTGACTATGTGATCTTTGAGAATTTGTTTGCCTCCAGTTTGAGGAAAGCTTTAGTTGTGAACATGCCAAGGATCCCCAAGGCTTTGCATGATCTCTTAAGACCTAAGGACAAGAGGCTTGAACTGGGGGTTGATTATAATTGGGGAGACATTATCCCCTATCCCACATATACTATTTTGAGAGTGTATAGTGCTATTGACTCACCCCACTTATTACCGAAATATGTGCCTAGAAAAATTGTGTTCCTTGAAGTGATGTGGCAGTTGAGAAGTGTGGAGAAGAAGCATTTGAAGGATCAGGGAAAAGGAACATTCTTCCCTTCATACACATGCTTCTTTTATTTTGTTATGATTAAAGAAAGTTGGGATGATATAAATGATATACTCAATAATTTTAGCATGAGGAGAGCAAGAGTAAGGGATCATTATGATCTTGAAGGTTTCATATCTTGGCTAAAGATAAGGAACATGAGTTCCAAGTTTTCTCACATCTTCCAATATCTTGAGGATGTAATAAGAAATATCTTTGATTTCTTAAGGAAGGAGGATAGAAAAGAAAAATGGATTTCTTTTGACAAGAAGCAAAGAAAAATAAGGGAGGACCTTGAATTCACTGCTCTCACAAAAATTCCCAATGTAATGCAAAGAATGGAACATATGTTCCAAAATTTTGAGATAGTGGTTGGTCACCTTGAAGGTGAGAGGATAATTTAGGATAAAGGGAAGGATCCTATGGAAGAGGAATAGGGTGGAGGAGAAATCCTTGTTATGGAGGAAAGGCCTACATATCAGCCTCCTAAGGAACATAAAATAAAGTTTTTCATAAGGAGAAAGAACAAATCAAAGAAAGAAGATGCAAGGGATGCTTCCTCTCAAGAAGAGGAGCAAATAGCTCTTTCTCCAATGCCACAAATTCCACCACCATCTCCCCCAAGGTCAACAGGACTTGAAATTCTTGATATTGATTCCCCACCACAACATGTATCACCACCAAAAGAGCCACCAATGAAGAAACAAAATATCCAATCTACAAGTTTGGTGGATTATGATGATGATGAATCTAATTGAGAAATTTTTGTATCAGAAGAGGAAATGCAATAGGGAATTCCTTCTGCACCAACAATGATTGTGCCATAGAAATTGGGTTTAAGGTTAAGCAAGGCTAACCTTACTGGTATTAATAACATTAATGATGTTAGGATGGAAGTGTGCACAAAATTCTTGGATGATGATTCATTTGTAAGATCTCAAGCTTTCATGGATTTTTCCTATAGGGCTAAGAAGGATGAATATGTCAATAATGTAGCTAAGTAAATAAGTCTTCATATAGAGTTACCGATGCAACTATTCAAGCACACTTATTAAAATAAATGAATGATAAATTTCATTGAATGACTACATTTGAAGGCAGGGAGCTAGTAAGGAATAGTGGTGTCCTGTTGTTTCTAGAATGGGATCTAGCCTCCACCATTGCTTTTGACACAATACAAATATGTTATAGGCCTCTCTATAATTCAGAGGAAGAAGCTACAATTACACTGCAAGGATCTACGTTCAGTGAGTAGTGGGATATAGTGGCTATATGGGTCTTGGCCCCTAGCACCAAAAAGTATGACATTGCAGAGCCTACACTAGTATATAGAGAAGGCTTGATAATGAAGAGAGTTTCAGAAACATCAGCTCTTGAAGCAACAACAATGTTAGTAAATGTTGCCTAGTTTACAAAAGCTACAGTGGAGTCAGTAACTGTAGAAAAGGAACACTTCATAAAGAAATACAATGATTTTTTCTTTGATTATGGAAAGAATCAACAACAAAAAATGTAGCTACAAATAGAGTTAACATTGTTAAAGGAGAAATTACAAAACTTGCAATCAGGAGATCAAATGTAGAATGGTGTTGATTCTCCTACTACTTCACATGAGCCAACACCTACTGATTACACCCCTTCAACAAGGTCCTCATAAAAAATTGTGGCTTAAAATATGGGGACTATGCCCATTTCAGTGGTGGAGCTAGATACATTAGAAGCACCACAAAAAGAGGAAGGTGCTAGAAAAGAAGAGTTTCTTGAACAACTAAGGAATTACAAAGAAAGATATGATAATCACAATAGAGAGATCTTTGTTAGTAATATGAAGATTTTCACTGTAGTCTTGGGGCATTTAAACAGAGGGGTTAATAACAGACTGAATAGCATTTATGCTATTTATTCTTCCATGAAGTTTGCTATAAACAATTTTGACATTGACAAAGAGATAACCATTCCTCCTATGGAGACATGGATTCCCAGGCTACAAGAATTGAGAATGATGTCTATTGGAGCTAAGCATGATGTTAACAATCCTTAAAAACTTAAGCCCACCATTCAGATTGTAAATGAAATTCAAGAGCTCAGGGGGAATATAGAGCCTTTAAAGACCAAGATAAGGAATTGATCAAGAATTTTCATGAAACACATCATGGTCTCCTTCCTTCCATTCTGAAGGATGATGGTAATATCAAAACCCTATAGGACTAGAGAAAAGAAACTAATGAGGTCATTTCAAATCAAGATGCTTTGTTTTTTCAAGGGCATGATATGGGTATGCTAAAGAAGAATATGGACATGTCGGCCCATGTAGAAATTATTCTGGTAGAGTTTGATAAAGAAGCAAATCAGGTTGTTACCAAGTATGCACCTTATAGGCTAAAGGATGATAAAGTCATGAGATTCAATTGGCCCATTGAAGCGGAATTCCAAGCTTGGAAGAACAAATAATTGAATGTACTAGATGATTGAGTTGCAATTGTGGGGTGGCGAATGCAATTTTGGTCTTGAATTTGCAACCATGGTGAATAACGGATGGGAGAAGAACAATGTATAGCCTGGAACTAGTACATATTAGGCTTTTGCTAAAGAATGGATAATATATTGCATTCTCTCCAATATTTGAAATTGATGACAAGATTGTAGACGTGGATATGTTCCTTGTCTTTTCTACTTTATTCTTTTATGATTTCCTTCAGTTTCACTTGGTGTAAGTGGACACATTTTTGGAGCACATGTATATTATTAATTTTTCTCAAAGATGCCTTTTGGAAGGCGGGACCTGATCTCCTTCAACAAATGAAAATAAATTTTGTCTGATGTAAAATTCCATCCATTTATAGTGGATGCAAATATAACTGCAAATGGAATGTACTTTGTAATAGTCCAATGGAATAGTGACGTGTATTTTCTAGCCCGAAGCTTGTTTTTCTCCTTTGTTTCTATAAGAAGGAATTCAAGGCCAAAAGTAGGGGGTTCATTATTTTGTAATTGATCATAGAGAGAACACTGTAAAGATATATTGAGCATTTTAAAGTTAAGTCTTAGGTTCGAGTCTACTTATGCACATGTAATTTTGATAGTAGTACTAGCAATATAGTACAAAGTGGTGCAAATTCAAAGCCATTTTATCTCCTATGTCTTTTTTTCATGAGCTATGAATAATATAATCAAGGATTATCTTTTTTTTCTCCATTAATTTCTAGTGGATGTGTATTTTTGTCCTTGCTTGTTAATTCAAAGAATTAATGTAAATGCTTGAGTGAAGCTATTGGTTTATGTCAAATTGAGTGCTAGGATATTGGTAAGAAGTGGTGGTTGAGAATATAAATGTTGAAATACTGTAATGTAGTATCTTCAAAGCTTAATTGATGTCATGTATGAAATTGTTATCAGGTTGTATGGGTATTGGAATTGACTCCATTCCAAGGATGAGGCAATGATCTAAGTAAAGTATTCATGTTGAATTTAGTTGGTCAATTCAGCAACAAATCACTTATTAAATCAAATTCTTTAAAATGGGTTACAATTGTCATTATTTTGTGTTAAGTTTCACCATTCTCATGCTTCAAATGTAGAATGTTGTTAAGAAGCAGCCAACTTCTTTGATACATTTTGTTTGTCAAGCTATTATATGAGAATTATCTGTTTGTTTCAATGTTCATGATAAAATGGAACAAGAGTATTAGTTTAACATTGTCAGGATCACCCTCTTGGGTTTCATAGAGCCCGAAGTGTAGAAGTAAAGGCCCAACAATCCTTTACTTGTTTTTTGTCCAATCCTCACCATTATTGATCATTGAATTGTGGAAAATTCATAGATAATGGTTGAGATCAAGTTTGGTTCTCAAAAAATAACCAACAGGTGGTCTCGACATCGGGAAAATAAAAGAATTCAATATTGTTGTTATCTAAATATGCTTGGAGACTCATGTCTGAACATAATGAATGGTCAAGTATTATGAAGAATAAACATTTTTTGGACTATAGAAATTTTAGGGAGGTTTTGAAAGTTGAGGATCTCCCTATGGGATCTTGGTTCTAGAAGAATATCCTAAAATCTAGGTTTATCATTGTGAAAGGTACTAGATGATGATTTGGGAATGGTAAGTTAATTAATTTTTTGGGATTATTTGTGGTGCGAAAATATTCCTCTTAGTTCTCATTCTTGGGCTCAACCTTTTAAAGATTGTTGTATTAGAACCTTTGGTAGTTGTTTGGATATCTTCATGAAGGGGGTTGGAAGAAATTCATTTCTGTTGATCTAAGTTTGGTTGAGTTTCATCACCTCCTCTCATTTATTCATATTCCTTTAAATTTGGTGGATGATATATTGATTTTTCATCTCTCCTCTAATGGTTTTTACTTTGCTACTTTAGGATTTGGGTTTTTATTGGAGTAGGCCCCTCTCCCTTTTGGTGTAATCTTTAGAATTTCATGCTTATTCCAAAGATTAACATCCTCTTTTGGCTTCCTATCTAGGATAAGGTTACCATTGAAAATATGTGTTGCAAGGGTTTTTCTTTTTTCTAACAAGTGTGCCTTATGTGAATGTTATTCAAAAGAACCCCATCACATTTTCTTCAGGTGTAGCTTCTCTTGTAGCATACGAGATTAGGTTCTTTCCCTTTGGAACCTCAGTTGGGTTTTCCCTAACTCCTTTAATGATTTTTTTGTTTAGTGGAAAGTTCCTTCTGAAAATCCATCCCCTTACAATTTTGTGGTCTCTTATCTCTACTCATGTGGCTTGGGGTTTATGGAAAGAGAGAAATAACAAGGTTTTCAAAGATGTGCACTTAAAAGTGGAAGGATTTCTAGTTAAATTTTTAAGAGCCATTAAATAAAATTTCTTTTTAGGGGCCCTTGAGAAGATATCAATGGGACCAAAACTTAGTGTCTCTAGTTATGAATTGCAAGTGGCAATGAAGTGGAATCTTCTCTCTGATATTTCTACTCCACTCAAAAATATGAAGAGTTCAAGGGAGAATGTGGTGTGGAGATTCTTGCAAATGGGGTGGATCAAAGTTAATTTTGATGGGGTGGCCAAAGGAAACCTTGGATTGTTAGAAAGTGGGGAAGTGTTAAGAGATGATAGAGGTAGGTTTATTTTAGTAGTGGCACTCCCTTTGGGTATTCATACTAACCACTATTCTGAAGTTGTGATGACCTACAATGGTCTTAAATTAGCCCATTTTGAGGGATATTAAAAATTCTGGTTTGAAGGAGATTCTCTCAACATAATCCATTGTCTTAAACAAGAACAAAGTCCTAGTTGGTCAATTGAAACATTCATTAGAGAATCCATAAGCATGATCAAAGCCTTTTATGACATAATCATATCTCATATGTAATGGAGAATAAGGTTGCTGATGTGTTTGCTAATGATGTTGTTAAGTTCCAATCATTAAAACATTGGGATGGGTATGATACCATCCCTTTCGAGGTTCACACCATTATGAACTATGAATGCTAGTAGGGTTATTAAGGATCAATTGGATGTAGAATTTATTATTATAGGACACTTCACACACTTTTTGGGTGTTTCAAGTGTCTTTCTCCTTTAATTCAAATGGAGTTTCCTAAGTAATTACTATTTTGGTTTGTCTTGTGGTAGCCTAAACAATATCAATATTAGAGCAACTGATATGGGTGGAGAAAGAAGTTGAACTTGGAGCCGCTTTCTTGTGACAGGGTTTGTAGAAAATGAAAGGTTTATAACTACAATATCTAGCTCTTTCATTTGGTTTCATAGTGTTTTGTTGAGTATTTTTTTCTTGATTAAGTTTTAAAGTCAAACCAATTACAATTTAGACATAGGTTTACTGTATAACACAACTTTTTTTTTATGTATCAAAATTCAATTTTTTTTTGTTGGATCAAGGACATCAATATCAAGAGCATAGATATTTTTTAGATTTTTTTTGGTAATCTACTATTTTTCCACATGTGTAGAACAAAGAACTTGATTTTCAGTGAAAATCTACATTCATAAGAAATAAAAAATAAATATAATGATCAAATTAAAAATATTAAAAATTATATTTTTTGGGAAGCTTATAATAAGGACTACATACTTACAAAACATAAATATTAAATGAATTCATTTGATCCCCCAAAGGTAAATCAAAAGTGGTTTTTTATTAGCATTTTGATAGGTGTCGAGGAGACTCCATTATAGGTATGGTTTAAAACTAGCGGGGTTCTATCCAAGGGGGTTTGATCTAAGGAGGTTTGATCAAACCCTCTTCAATTAAAATCCTTTAAATGGAACCTTTGAAAGATTAAATCATTATATTTTCTAAAAATATGTGATTTTAGCAAAAATCAAGATGTCCCAAAAAGTGTAACCCATTATTGTGGCAACACCAAGAAGCAAAGATGATTGAAGAAGTTATGATAGAAAGGTTGATGACAAGAGATACGGATTGTGAAAAACTTGAGGTAGATATTGTGTCATTAAGAAAATATTTTGAAAAAGAAAGCAATCAACTAAGGTTGAAAATTTTGGGAAGAGCATTGGGATCTTGGATCAGATAATAGAAAGTCATAGATCACCATATACCAAAATTTTCATTAGTTTTAATTATATACAAAATGATAAGGTGACCAAGAAAACCATGAAGTTAGTTGGTGAGAGTCTGAACGAGAATGGATCTAGAAATTCCAAACAAATTGTGACATCCAAGGAGAGCAAGATGGTTTCACTCAAGTGTACAAGTCCAAAATAGAAGATTTGGAAGGCAAGCTTAAGAGGATAAGGAGACAATACCAGGTTCAATCATTCTTTCTCTAGTTACTATTTTAATTGCAATCAATTCAATTATAGGGCTATGAATTGTAGGAAGACTTTAGGAAGAAGAAATAATTTCATTAGCAGAAATGTTTTTGTGGCACTGTTTGATTTCAATATTATTTGTCATAGGGGCAACAAATTTGAACATATTGCAAGAAACTATAGAAGCAATTTTGTGTATCCTCCTATGCCATATGCAACATAAAATAACTTAGTTAGTTAGAGTAGTGAAACCAAAAATATTTGGAATAAAAAACCATAAGGACAAAGATCAGAGAAATACATGATGTCTTAGACTACATTACATACTTAGAAAGAGAAGAATCTATGGATCATTGACAGTAGATGTTCAATTCATATGACCGAAGATAAGAAAAATTTCATGCACTTTAAGAAGTTTGAAGGAGGAGTTGTAAATATTGGTAGTAACTTAGCTTCTAAGATTATCGATAAATGTACGTTGAGTCTTGATATTGGAAAGACAAAAACTTACAATGTTCTATATGTAGAAGGGTTGAAACACAATCTTTTGAGTGTAAGTAAAATGTGTGATTGCAGCATCAAAAATTGTCACCCTTGACAATTTCACAAACTTTGACACCCAATTTTGCTTATAACATTAATTATAATAATAATTTACCAATTTTGGGACTAGATTAATAAAATATATTTAAATCCCCATCATCTTGACAATTTTGGGCCAAAAAGTAACAGACTAGGGCATAGTGCACCCTAGTCCAAAAATAAATTTTTTGAATGTTCAAATTTTTGATTAGCAAGATTTTATGATTTTAAAATGACCCCAGGCCATCCCCTACCCAAAAGGAATAATTAAAATGCATACATAAGCATGTTTTTCTCTCATTTTGAGCATATGGAGGCAATTTCTGAATGGGAGATCAATTATGATGCAATTATGAATAAGTATTGAGTTATCCTCTACATGCTTGCTTCAACAGCCAATGGTGTATGCGATATAACCTTTTGTAGGTCAATCAAGAATTCAAGGAATCCATCAATCAACTTGTGTGTGACATCTCTTCTTCAAGGGTTTTCACACCAAGGTAATACTATCATTAGTCATTCATCAATTTTAGTCAATAATTATTGTTTTAGCCTCTGCCCTACCCATGGTTTTCTCTCTTGATTATCATAAATCACTATAATTGAAGGTAGAAATACCAAATTTTGGGTTTGACTTAGGAAATCCTCTATAAAACATAAAATTTTGCCCATTTTTGTGTGTATAGGTCTGATCTGAAGGCTTCAACCAATGATAATCCAATGAAGCAGAGTACAAACCTTAACTTGGAATCCAAAACTAAATCAGATCCAGAAAATTAGGAGTCATACAAGGGCACCATGCACCCTAGTACAACAAAAAATAGCTTAGATTTCAGTCACAGGTTCCTCTCTATCATCATTTTTTTCATTCTTAGGTCCATATTGTTACTTTTGGTTGTCATTTCTATGATAAAATATATTTTTAGATCTAGGGTTACATGTCAAATAGGCTCATTAAATCATACACAAAATTCATCATCCTCACAACCTCTAAAGCAAACATAAACCTTAGGAGGTTGGCTCTCTAGTGTGGCAACAAGTCAATCATAAACCTTAGGAAATTTATGTTTAATGTTTTTTAAGTAAAGAGGAGATAATCTTAGTTATCCTAATTGGATCTAGGATCACTTTTCCTGTGAAAGACATGTAAAGAATACAATCTCTCATTCAATACTAAAGGTTCTAAACTAAAATAAAAAACTAATATTGGTGAGTTAGTTGTGGAAGGAAATAAGACTGATAGTGATGTGTATCATCTTAGTTAGGTCAATAGGAAAAATTGTTTTTCCATACAAATAGAAGAGAGTTGGCTTTGGAATAGAAGATTGGGACATACCAATTTTTATGATCTTGTGAGGATTACTTCAAAAGGAATGGTAAGATATATTCCAAAGATCTAGAAGCCTCCATCTACTAGTTTCAAACCATGTCATGAGGGAAAGCAGACAAAGACTAGAATTCTTACTAAGGAATATTCTACAAAAAATCCATTGGATTTGATTCATACAGATCTATACAGATGAATGAGGACAAATTGAATTCAAGATGATAGGTATTTTATTATACTTATTGATGATTATTATATAATGACTTGGATTACTTTTATGAAAGAGAAATCAAAAGCTTTTGAGAAGTTTAAAAAAATTAAGGCAATGGTTAAAAATGAGACCAAAAAAAAATTAAGTGTTTAAGATCAAACAGAGGTGGATAATTTACTTTCAAAAAATATGATGAATTTTGTGAGATGCATGGGATTAGGAGACAATATTTTTCTCCTAGAACTCTTTAGCAAAATAGATTTGCTAAGAGGAAGAACCAAACTATATAGGAGATGGCTAGAACAATGTTGAGTCAAGAAAAGTTGTCGGATATGCATTGGAGAGAAACAGTTCAGAAAACATTATATATTTTGAATAGAGATCAAGTCAGAAGAAAGACTAACAAGACACCATATAAATTGTGGAAAGGAAGACCAAATGTAATCAAACAACTTAGAATATTTGGAAGCGAGTGTTACATCAAAATCTCAGATGAAGAACATTTGGGTAAGTTTTATTCTTTATTTGATGAATGCATTTTTCTTGGATATTCTATGACATGTAAGGCATATAGATGTTATAAAAAGGTTGAGAAGGATTATGGAAAGTATCAATATAAGTATTGATGAGACAATACAGTCTACTAATGTCTTGAATGAAGAAAACAATGATGACTTAATCTATGGTAATGATGAAGGCTCAGAAAGTGAATCAAAGAATATAGTTGCAAAGACTCTGGTCAAGTATGTTTATAAGAACCATTCTAAAGATCAAAGAATAGGAGATAAAGACAATGGAGTTCATACCCAAAGAAGAATTAAGAAAGAAAAGGAATAGGTACACTTTGCCTTACTATAAAAAAATGAACCAAGTTCTTATGCAGAGGCAAGAAAAGAAAAAGGTTGGTTAGAGGCCATGGAGGAATAGTTAACTCAAATTAAGAAAAATAAAACTTAGGAGTTGGTTTGGAGACTTAAAGACAAAAATGTCATTGGTACCAAATGGGTCTTCAAAAATAAGTTGAATAAATATGGAAAAGTGATCTAAAATAAAGGTAGACTGTATGCAAAGGACATGCTCAAGTTGAGGGAGTTAATTTTGAGGAGAAATTTTCTCTAGTAGCAAGTTTAGAAGAAATCAGAATGTTTTTTGTGTTATCAACATTTACATTTTTTAAGGTATATCAAATGGATGTCAAATTTGCATTTTTGAATAAAGAGTTAGAAAAGAAAGTCTACATTGAACAACATAAGGATTCTAGTGCTCAGACAAACCAGATTTTGTGTGTAGGTTAAAGAAGGCTCTTTATGGACTCAAATAGCTCCTTAGAGCATGGTATTCCAGACTGGATAGATATCTGCAATAGTAAAGCTTTAGAAGAGGTAGTGTAGATTGTAACAATTTATACATTTAAAACAAAAGGTGATCAATTATTGATTGTTGTCATTTATGTTGATTAAACCATCTTTGGAGGTAGTAGTGATGCAATGTGCAAAGAGTTATGGGATGCAATGCAGAAAGAGTTTGAAATGTCAATGCTTGATGATTTGTCCTTCTTTCTTGGTTTACAGATCTCTCAATCAAAAAAGGTATATTTATTTCTTAGACCTAGTACATAGAAGAGATGTTGAGTAAGTTTAATATGAAAGAGTGCAAACTGGTAAGTACACCAATGGTTTTTGGGTGTAAACTGAGTAAGGATGATGAATTTGATCTAGAAAATTAGACCTTATACATGTCAATGATTGTTAGTTTATTGTATTTAATTGCATCTAGAACATATATAATGCAAGTAGTAGGGATGGTAGCTAGGTTTTAGGCTACTCCTAAAGAAACTCATGTTAGGCAGTAAAAAGGATATTTAGATATCTGAAGGCTACAATGGATTTTAGTTTATGTATCTTAAAAATAAAAACTTCACATTGATTGCATACATAGATGTAGATTGGGCCAAAATTATAGATGATAAAAATAGTACAAGTGGTGGAGCTTTCTTTCTTGGTGGAAATTTTGTATCTTGCTTGAGAAAGAAACAAGATTCAACATCTTTATCTACATTAGAAGCACGAAGTACATTGTAACAGTTTCTTGTTGCACTTAGGTGTTATGGGTGAAGCAAAACTTGAAGGAGATGAAAATAGATTTTGACAATCCAATTTCCATTCTTTGTGACAATACTAGTTAGTGCTATAAATATTTCCAATAATCTGGTGATGCAATCAAGAACAAAACATATTGCAATTAAGTATCATTTTCTGAGAGAGAAAGTTGTAAACAAAGAGGTGAATTAAGAGTATATTAAGACTAAGGAGAAAATTGCAAATATTTTCACAAACCCTCTTCTCAAGAAGACTTTTGAGTTTCTCTGACATAAGTTACAAGTGATTGCTCCCTCCTCTTGAATCAAGAGGAAGTACAAGTTGAGGGGGAGTGTTGACTCCCTACTGCAAGAAATTTTGGTGGTCTTGAAGAATGTTTTTGAAATGGCAAATATCATAGGGGAAGAAAGAGACCCAATATGAAAGGAGGAACATATTCAGAGGAATCCAAAATGTTATATATCTTTCAGATGAGTTATTGTCCATTGCCATTGATGTCAAATGGTGAGAAAGGAACCAAAAATTCTATATTTTCAAGTGGTTCAAGTGATTAGAAGCTTCAATTGTATCACATAAGGGGAGTTCCAGATAGGTTTAGTTTGTGTTGATGTAATAGATTTTTTTTGTTGTTTTCCATCAATGACAAAGGGGGAGATTGTTGAACATATGTTGTCATTGATGTCAAAGGTGTGATTCCAAAGGTGTAAAAGTGGTATGATGTCTAAAGGGTCAGCAAATTAGTGAGAATTAAATGTACTTTCTTTTGAGATGACTTGTTTGAGCACTTGAGTTCTGGAAGTATAGTGACAAGTTATGAGATAAATTGTAGTATGTGTTAGAAATTGAGAGGTTTTCATTGATGTCAACAGTGGAATTTAGAAAATTGACATTGATGCATATTGTTTAGTAGTTATGTTCACTCTAGTACAAGAAGTCTATTGATACAATATTTTGATCCAAATTATCTTAATTTATGTAAGATTTTCTCATACGCTGATAATATGTTCTATCTTGAAATCAGTTGCATCCATTGACAAGGTTTCAATTGATTGGGTTATATGGTTGGAAAGGTACAGTCACCAATAGTTTGGGAAATAGTGTTTTGCTTATACATTGGCTTTGTATGTTGGTTTTTTGGTTTGGATTTTATTTCATAAAAAGATATCACTATAGGACTTTGTACATAGATTTGATACTACAAGGTGCATTCTACATTGAAGTTTCAAAATGATATATGAAGGAATTTGGAAGATATGAATGACAGTATTCTACTCTGAAGTCTACAATGAGTTTCTATACAATACATTGATGTGGGAGATTCTGCATTTCTCATATTTGATTATCATACCATGCGGTGTTGAAGATAAGTAGTTTGATTCCATCTAAAGGAGAATTTAATGTGTTAACAAGTTTTTGTGTTACACATTTGTGGATTGCATATATGTTTGGAGTTTAGGTCTAACTCTAGCCAACCTAATTATGTATTAATGTTGAGAAGCTTTAATATGTGCTATGAATGATAAAGGGATCTATCTTAGGTCCATGCCAACTAATTATATGCAAATATGAATGTGTTTTGAGGATAATACTGACAAAGTTGGTTTTTGATTTGAAATAGGGTTTCCCTAATTAGGCTGACCTAATTAGTGAACATGAATATATATGTATATATGTAAGACACTTTTGAAGTGGGGAGAGAGCGAAGAAGTGAATGAGATGAAAGAAGACAAAGAAGAGTGTGTGTGTGTGTGTTGCATATGTGTGAAATTGTATGAATAAGTAGATAGATTTGTTGTATACAAAGAAGTTATTCATGTATTGTGCTTCACCAGAACTGAAATCCAACAAAAAAAGGTGCATTCTATCGTAGTTCATCACTTGGAAGTGAGACATTCTCTATTTTGTAAATACTTCAGGTTGTGAGCCTTTAAGGACAATGTGTCTTGGCGGTGAGCCATTGCAATATCATATATCTGAATATATTATATTGTGAACTAACCCTCATCATGGTTTTTCCCATTTTGGGTTTTCCACATAAAAATACTGGTGTTCATGTGTGTTTTTGCATTATCTTGATTCCATGTTTTCTCATATTGTTTCAATCAAAACTGTGATATTGTTTGGATGGATTTTATGTGAAATCCTGACATTGAATACACATGGAAGATAAAAGATTTCTTATTCCTCTAGAAGAGATCCTTGTTGAACATACAGAAGAAAATGAAGATTTGAAGAAAATCCTGAAGGAAGCAAATGAGTGCATTAAGAATCTGAAGGAAAGAAACAAAGAATTCAGTGATCAATTAAAGAAAGCAGATGAGGACATCACCAGATTAAAAGAACAACTAGAAGAATACAAAAAAAAATTGAAGACTATCAAAAAGCTGAGATATAAAGGAATATGGATGAATGTGGAAAGCTTGACCAGGAAATAACAATTCTGAAATCAGATCTGGAAAAGGCAAGAAGGCATGAGGATAAATTTGCGACAAGTTCTACAATGTGGGATGAACTGATTGAAGGACATAGAACCTCTATGGACAAGAATGGTTTGGGATTTGAAGTAGGACAAAGTTAAAAGATGAATCAATCCCCTAACATGAAGACTCAAAGAAATGGTGGACAATTCAAGAATCTAAGATGAAATACCAGAAGGATTTGTATCAAACAACCTAATACTCAAAGGTACTTATCTTTTAATGGTGTCTGTTATTCTTGCAATAAGTTTCAAGGACATATGGAAAAATATTGTGAAAATAAAATGAAATAGAATGATGGAATGAATGAAAATACTTTATCATTCTTTAGTCAATGTTTTAAATGCAAGAGGATTGAGCATAAATCTATAGAGTGTGGAATTTAGAAGTTAAACAGGATGATTTATCCATTCAATGGCTACTATTATCACTGTAATTCATTTGGACATAAGGCTAACTAGTACAAATATAGATTGAATAAAGGAAAATCTGGATGGAAGAATGTTGTTTGTTATAATTTCAACAATTTGGGACATTTTTCTAGAGACTGTAGAAGCAGAAATATGAGAAGTAACAATCCAATAAAGAGAGATGAACCAGTCATTAAAATTGATCCGTTAGAATTTAAGAAGGAAATGGAAAGGATCTGGAGAAAGGAAGGAGAATCTAAAAACTGAGAAGAATTAGAAGCATTAATTTCAGATATGTGTCATCCTCTAGGGCAGGTACTCCCATCAAAAAATAATCTAGGCAATGGCTAAGGGGGAGCAATAATTAGAAAATTTAATAACCCATTTTTTGATATATGATGTCATATCATGATAGTAGTGCATTTATTAAGGTTACAAATTCAAGATTTCATGTGAAAGGAATTTTCAGACACACATGTGTGAAGAATGAATTCTATAGAGTTTGAAAGGATGGAAGTATACACTAATTTCGAGGTCATCTACTTGTGATCTGAAGCATTTATTGTAGAAGCATTTGGGATGAAAGAAATAAATTCAAATATGTTAAGGAAAACAAATTTGATTAAAAGCATTTGTGAAGGAAGAGAAGCATGCAGAGGAAGCCTGAAGAAACCAAAACAATTCTATACAACAAAAATTTTGAATTTTGTTTTGGTGGGAAGGAAAGAGGTAAGTCACTATTGCTATACACTTTCATCTAAATTACTTGTCGAGTTTTGTTGAATATGATGGATATACCTTGAATCATAGACAATTTAGTGAGACCAAAACTACAACTTAAAATGTACCCTGTTAAAACTTTAGAACTTGATCCCTTAGATGATTTTTTGGATATCCCTCTTGGTGTTACACCGATTGAAGATGTTGGGGTATACATTCATAGAAAATTAGAAGAATCTACCTACAGAAAGGCTCACATATTGTGGCTTGAAGAATTAACTAGAAATGATCTTATCCTGAAACTGGAATATAACATACTCACATAGATGAAATTGGATGTATGGAATCATTTTCTGGACTTTAGTAATGAAGAAAGGTATATCAAACTAGCTCTTAGCAGATTTCATGGTGAATATGTGTGGCTTGATGTAACTCATATATGATATCCAAAGAAGTAATTAGAGATGTTACTGGCTTATCATCCTCCAGACTAACTCTTGAATGTAATTTTGACAGAGAAAAGGGTTTAATAAAGAACACATGTGTTGGAATCACTAACCCAACAGTCCAATATGCAAGGCTAGTTATTTCACAACTTATTTTTGGTGAGAACGATGTCTCCACCACTACAATTGATCTTGCATTGGATATGGTTGAAAACAAAAAAAAATATTACCTTTGCGAGTTGCTCTGACAACTATTGGAGAATCTGAGAGATATCAAGAAGAAGAAATGTACATTAGTATTATTTCTAACCTTCTATTTTATGAAGGAGATTCTTGGAATAGGTGAAGTTAGTTGGGCAAATACCAGAATGGTCACTCATCATATCAAGGAACTAATGAGAAACATTGGGGATTTGGAAATGCATAAGGAGATGCCCTTGTTGCATTCTTTGGAAAATTTCAAACGAAAATGAACAAAAGGAAGAGAGTTCCAAGAGAATTGGTTACAAAATATAAGAATTCAATATATAACATTTTTGGTAACCACTGATAGTTGTATTATCAAGGTAGTTGAACCAAGAAACTCATGGATTCTTGAGTTAGGATATGAGATTGAGAAGGACTGTGTTGTTGGTTGTATTGAAATGTTGATTAACAGCCCTCGAGACCCTAGCAGACCTAGGTTTGGAACCTACATTGAAGTAGCTAAAGCTCTTGAAAATTCTAAGTTAGCCTATAGTAAAGCAATGTCTGCCACCAGAGAAAAGAGAAAAGTCACTGAGGTTCATGCATTAATTGCTCAGGTTGGCTCCAAGAAGACTTAAGCAACTGGCTAGAAGGACACAGTTTTAGGTAGCTCCTAGTGCGGTCACTAGTTCGTCATAATTCACTATGGAAAGCACAAGTGCATTAATTGATAGATTCAATGAATTAAAGAGTAAAGTAGTAAGTGACATGGTCTCTTGGGTTGAAGATATAGGATTGTTGGAAATTGTAGAGAAGTGCAAATCTACTCATAGCATGGTACTAGGAAGACTCAAGGAAGTTTAAGAGTGTGAGAAAGAGGTCAAGAGTCTATTCACATTTTGCTGGACTTGGCCTGATGAAATTCAAAGACTCAAGAATGTTGAAAACACAATTGAAACCTAGAACAAGTTTGTATCTAGCACCTTTAATCCTGCTCTTGATTTGGATGATCAGACTTGGTATGGTTTGACAAAAATGCATGAAGAATACCCTATATCACATAAAGAGAAAGGAGAGATGATTGAACAGTATGGGATGCTCAGAGATTTAATCAAGATTAAGTGTACACCTGTCTATTATGTTCTTTCTTTGGCTAACAAAACTATGAAATCTAATGTTACTCCTGAAACTGTGGTTGAAGGAAAACACATCTTAATTGATCTCAACTATCTTTGCAGAGCTTTATCAGAGGCAAAAAGGCTTTGGGTTGAAGGAAGATCCTCATGGACATGTATTCTTAGGAAACTTCAAGGGATAACAACCTCTGGTTGATTATGCACAACTGTCTTGGGTGTACTCCTCAAGGGGAGTATTCAGGTATGCAAAGGGAACTGCTAAAGTATTATTATTATTTTTCTTTTCCATTGATGTCAAAGGGGGAGAGAGAGGTATCACGTGAAAACAAAGAGAAGATAAGTTTTGTGAATAGTATTTGAGGAAGAAAATTGAAAAGTTGGGAAGAAGTATTTTGGTGGTTTTCACATCATGTGTTACCATCAATGACAAAGGGGGAGATTGTTAGAAATTGAGAGGTTTTCATTAATGTCAATAGTGGAATTTAGAAGATTGTCATTGATGTGCATCGTTTAGTAATTATGTTCACTCTGGTACAAGAAGTCTATTGATATGGTATTTTGATCTAGATTATTTTATGATGTAAGATTTTCTCAAAAGCTGATAATATGTTCTATCTTGACATCAGTTGCATCCATTGGCAAGGTTTTAGTTGAATGGGTTATATGGTTGGAAAGGTACAGTTACCTGGAGCTTGGGAAATAGTTTTCTACTTATAAATTGGCTCCATACATTGGTTTTTTGGTCTGGATTCTATCTCAAAAAAAAAATATCACTATAGGACTTTGTACATAGATTTGAGACTACAAGATGCATTCTACATTAAAGTTTCATAACGATATATGAAGGCATTTGGAAGATATGAATGACAGTATTATGCTTTGAAGTCTACAGTAAGTTTCTATACAATACATTGATGTGGGAGATTCCACATTTTCACATATTTTATTATCATACCATGTTGTGTTGAAGATAAGTAGTTTGGTGTTGTATAAAGGACAATTCAATGTGTTAGCAAGTTTTTTTATTACACGTTTGATGGATTGCATATATGTTTGGAGTTTTGGTCTAACTCTGGGCAACCTAATTATGTATTAATGTTGAGAAGCTTTAATATGTGCTATGAATGATAAAGGGATCTATCTTAGGTCCACACCAACTAATTATATGCGAAGATGAATTTATTTTGAGGATAATGCCGACAGAGTTGGTTTTGGATTTGAAATAGGGTTTCTCTAATTAGGCCGACCTAATTAGCGAACATGAATATATATGTATATACATGTAAGGCACTTTTGAAGTGGGGCAAGAGCGAAGAAGTGAATGAGACGAAAGAAGACATAGAAGAAAGTGTGTGTGTACTGAATATGTGCGAAATTGTATGAATAAGTAGACATATGTTGTATATAGAGAAGTTATTCATGTTTTGTGCTCCACCAAAACTTAACTCTAGCACAAGGAAGGTGCAGGTATGTGTAGGATCATCATGGATAAAATAGGCCCTTAGGTGGTGATAAAAATTTAGAAAAATCAGAGTTAGACAACTTGACGTAAAAATTTGAATAAGTTATCTATATTATTTCAAAAATATGTAAGAATAGAATTTGTAGCAAATTAAATGTAGTTTCTAAACTACTAGGTTTATTGTTTTTAAAACCTATTTGGTGAAAATTTGAAATTTCAATGCAGTAGTACTTAAATCTCTAGGAAAAGATAAGAAGTAGGTGTTTGTCTGTCCAACCTAACCACAATAAAATGATAATATTTTTTTATAATATTTTAGATATAAGTAGAGGACTCATGTACTCATGCGATGCATATTTTTTTGTAATTTTTTTTAAGTAAATAATTAATTATGAATTTTTATTACAACTTTTAAAAATATAAAATTCATATGTCTAACTACCTTAACTTGGTCAAACTTCATGGAATTCATTTTTTAATCCTATATATTATAGAATGTGACACATGTTTTAGATTCAAAAAAATGTGATACCGCTTGAAAGCTATAGATGTTTTTCAATCACTTATCAATCAGGACTTTAGTCGTAATTCAAATAGAAAATGAATAATAATTATTTATTAAATTCAAAGTAAAGCATAATTTATATTGGTGGAAAGCTGAGAATCCCCTTTAAAAACCTTTTTGTTTCATCAATTTTGGGTAAAAAAAGTCATCAACCATATACCATACACATACCCATCATATCGCCACTTTTTGGCCCATCATGATCTTGCACATACGTGTGCATTCTATCTCAGTTCGTCACTTGGCAGTGAGCCATTCTCTATTTTGTAAATACTTTAGGTTGTGAGCCTTTAAGGACAGTGTGTCCTGGCAGTGAGCCATTGTAATATTCTATATCCAGATATATTAATATATTGTGAGCTAACCCTCACCGTGGCTTTTCCCATTTTGGATTTTCCATGTAAAAATACTGGTGTTTATGTGTGTTGTTGCATTTTCTTGATTCCGTGTTTTCTCTTGTTGTTTCAATCAGAACTATGATATTGTTTTGATGGATTTTATGTGAATGGTTTAATGGAATACTGATTCACCCCCCTCTTAGTATTCCGAGTGTTCAACAGTATGATTGTAATATCATCTCGTATCTATTTCAGTTGTTGGAGGTGATTAGGAAGTATTTGCGACATGTTTCTAAGTTTGGTTGCGTAGAAACAAGTTGTGCACTCAGTTGCACTATCATGATGATTGGATCCACATTCTACTATTGTTGAATATTATGGCCATCGATTTGGAACTAAAGTATAGTTACTCATGAAGTATTATATTCTACAATTTCAACATATTTGAGTTAAGAAATTGCAAGTTAGAAGGGACAAAGTATGTGTTTGATGGTTGACTATGTATAATGTTTGGGTGTCCACACTAGAGAAGGGAAGTGTGCACTAGCTGGAGGAAGTGTGTGAGGGTCAAATAGGACAAGTTTAAGTCCATGGAAGGAAGTGCATGATGTTATCTTACATTGATGGTAGCACATTTGATATGGGACTTAGTCGAATACACACTTCATATCATTTTGAATTAAGGTTTAACCTTGGCCAACTTGTATAATTGAGGATGGTGTTAAAATATTCTAGGCCAATATGAGACATTGTTAATATGTTGAAATGGATATATATTGAAAATCTTGTGAGACTTGAAAAAAATAGTGTGTGATTTGTGACTGCATGACAAAATGTATATGTTTAAAATGACGTGCAAGAAGAAAAGAGAAGAAAAGGTTGTTGAGTGAAATTGAAATATCATAAGAGAATGTGTTTGCCTATTGATGTAGAGTGAGCTGAGTGAAAGAAAATCTATATTTCTTTCTATAATGTGAGTTGTTGCTAAGTGGCTTTGTTGTAGCTCAATCATAGGGGATTGGTGTCTCTTGTAGGTTGATACCTATAAATCAAAATTGAAGGGGATTTGTGTCTCCCTTTAAGGTTGCAATTCTCGTGGGTTGATGCTTGCAAAATTATTGTAAGTTTTATATTATTTTTGTGAGGCTAGACTTGGACAATAGCTCCAAGCAAGTTTTCTCATTGTGGTTTTATCATTCTTGAGTTCCACGTAAATATGGTGTTCTTTGTGTGGATGTGTTCATTTGTGTTATTGCTTCATCATTAAGATTGTTGCTTTGATGTTTTGGGATTCATGTGTGGAGAATTTATTGATGGTAGTTAATTTATTTAATCAAGTTAAATCAAAATATACTGATTCAACCCCCCCTCTCAGTATATTGCATGCCCTTCAAAGGGATCCGAGATAGTGCATAATATGAAATCAAACAAGATAATATATAAATCTTGAATAGAAAGTAGACAGTCTCAAGACACAATATGTAATCCTTAGTCAACTTTCATATATTAATATATTGGTTATTATATTCTCATAATTCCATAGGATGTCTTATATATTATATTTTCTCTAATTTTCTATCTATTCCCTTAAATACATTCCTCCATATATCACCTTATATCTATCTCTCATACTATTACACTTTATTATATCTTATACATATATTTTCCTAGTAGGATGTGTCCCTTACAATCTATCATACTTCTTGGAGTTGACTTGTCAGCCAAGAGCTCTACAACCTCTTTGTAGTGGTTTGTAGTAAGTTCTTCTACTCGGCGTTTTGCTGGTTTCCTTGCCTACAATCAACCTCTTACAAATTGACTTTATGAGTTTGAGCAATGATCATCAATAATGCGCATAAACATGCAAATAACATATATGATTTTGATATATCTTAAGACTCTCCATCCAAATAAAGAAGAAATGTGCTATAGTTTTTTGTCCTTGTTCTTTCCTTATTCTCTTTTTTTGGTATCTTAATTACACAAATAAATCTGTTTAAACACCAAGACATAACAATAATTCACAAAGGCATGTACCAAGTTGACTCACAATAACTATTGAAAAATACAAGAATTTTAAAATTTGAATTTTAAGTCCAATCATACATGCTTGACGATTGAATTAATTTAGTTCAATCCCTCGTGACATAAATGTGAACTAGGTGGAAGAAACAATTAGATTGAAGAAGAGATTGAATGTATGAAATTGTGTGCAAATAATGATTGATAAATGATGAAAATGTGAGGGTACATGTAAGAGAAATGAAATAAAAAATGAACATAAATCAAGTTGTGAACCAAGCTCAACATAAAAGTATATCACTTAAAGACATTCCACCAAAATGTGTCCAAAGAATGATAATTTGATAAATATGCAAATTCCAACACTATAAATATATATTAATCAAATATTTATAACCAATTCATTAAGTTATATGATTTTAATACATATACATACGTATTTATGTCAAATTATTAAGTTGTGAGTATGCTTCTTTACAACCCCCTTTTACAAATATTATACTATTATCCTTTATTAAATAAGACTAAATAGAATATTTTCCTTTGAAAAGAATTAAAAAATTATTATTTAAATATTAATCATGAAAGTCAAATAATATATTTAATAAAAAATTATAAAAGGAAGTTGAAAAAAAAAAATGCTCTTAACGGAGTACGAAATCCCCTCCACTATTAACTCCACTCCCCTGTATTCAGATACCAAACCCATCTACCCATCCAGAAAACTCCATTGTCAGGGAAGCCGGTCCAGAACAGCTCATCTACGAATTCCATATATATTCTTCTTCAAATGTCGTCTCACCATATGTTGAACGTGTATTGGAGATAGATTCATCATGGGGTTGTCCATTTTGAATAGATCAAGGCCAAAGAAATGGGAAGTGGACTACGAGTCAGTAGGATACCTGCTACTGTATTTAATGCTTCTGAGCTTGTCTGTGTTTTATCTGCAACACATCTTTGGAAGACTGATACTTGGCTATCATAAGCCAGCTCCCAAGAAATTGCCTACTCTGCCACTTCGCTTCAATCAGGATGGTCAGTTCAAAATTCTCCAGGTACATCTTTTGCTTTCTTTAATACCCAAGAAATTTTCAACTGCACTAAAAAAAATAAACTGGTAAATCTTGCTTTAGCTTAAACCATTTTGCAACCAGACAGATTTCAGCCTGGATCTTGCTCTTACAACGTACACTTGACCCCAGTATCATTACACCACAAGGCCTTGGACTAAATCAATAGTTAGATAATACTTTGGGCATTTTCTAATTACAAGCAGTTTCCATATCAAGTAGCATATCCCATCTAGGATTTCGTTCCAGTAAAATACTCATGATTCTTTTATATTTTTCTTAATTTGGAAGTTAAGTTCATTTACTGGGTTTTTGTTAATTCAAACCCTTCATTCAATTAATCAATAACCGATTCTGGATTCATGGTAGAACTTCAAAATATCTTGTATTATTTAAGTCTTCGGATTAGAGAGCTGGTTATTGCATTGATTTTTGTATTGAGGTATGTAGGTAGCTGATATGCATTATGCAAATGGAGCAGTCAGCAGCTGTGAAGATGTTATTCCTTCTCAGTTCCATACTTGTTCAGACCTGAACACTTCTGCATTTCTTAATCGGATGATCCAATATGAGAAACCTGATTTCATTGTATTTACAGGTACAGGTTTACTCTCTTGTCCATGCTTTTTAGTTCTACATTATCATTTCTTATAAGAAATATCTGGCAATAATGACTAGAGAAAAGAACCAAAAAACAAACTTAAGCCATTGACGAGAAGACAACTTTAAAACAAATAGTAGTGTTATTTTCTGTGTAGCATCTAGAATGCTCTACCTTTGTGCTGTGCAGTATGGAGTGTGGATTGCTTTACTCCCCCCCAAACCACACTTCATTTCTTGGGCTCCTAGTTTGGCTCTGTTACTATGTTATTTTCCATGGCCCAGCCAGGACTTAAACATAGGACCTCCCATTAACATGCTTGGGTACTTTATTACTGAGCTACTATCCCCGTTGTAGTCAGGCATAATAAAATGAAACCATTGACTGCTGCAGCACCATTCAGAAGGCATTATGATGGTTCGTTGGCTGCTGACTGGCAGCATGGCTAAACACTTGTATCTTCCTGGACAAGAAAAACATAAACTGAAAAGTCCTAATATACCTCTTTTGGCATTGGAAAATCAACTAAATTCAGAAAGTTAGAATGGAAAGGTTATGACTGACTAGATGTTATCGTAGATGGTTTTATGGTTATTTTCCTGCTTGGTTTCCTTTGCTGTGCACTTATTGATTTATCAGCATAGGTAATGTATTAACCCTGCAATCTCTGTCTATTTTTTTTTGTAATTCATTCCACCATTTTATTGAAAACAAAATGAGGCCTGGAATTCTCAATTGTACAATAGAAATTACGATGGACTTAACTTTAAAAAGTATAAAACATACTTTATCAGGAGACAATATCTACGGACCAGATTCTGCTGATGCTGCAGATTCTATGGATGCCGCATTTGCTCCTGCAGTGAAATCCAAGATTGCTTGGGCGGCAGTGTTGGGTAATCATGACCAGGAATCTACTATGACTCGTGAAGAATTGATGTCATATATATCTGTTATGGATTATTCTGTTTCACAGGTTAATCCTCTTCAGAACAATCATAACACAAGTCAGAGGCCAAGATTTGTGCAAATTGATGGTTTTGGAAACTATAATATAGAAGTAAAGGGAGCTGTTGGGTCAGATTTTGAGAATGAGAGTATTTTCAATCTTTATTTTCTGGATAGTGGTGACAGATCAGTTGTTCCTGGAATTCCTGGCTATGGGTGGATTAAGGAAAGCCAGCAAGCCTGGCTCCAAGATGTTTCTGCAGTGTTACAGGTAGACTGATAGGATATGTAGGACAATATTTTTAAACATATTGCACTCTTTTTTCTTTATAAATAGTGTATGGGGGCGTGCATTTATGAAAATCATCTATACTTCTGCGTTGCAACCTGCTCAACAAAATCTATGAGCTTTTTCTTTTGATGCAAACAATGTTTATGTTCTCTATTGTACCATCTTTGCTATTTATTTAGCTAACTCTTGAAACAAATGTTATATTTTGGACACGAAGGTTGTGAAAGGATGGCATAATCTGTAATTTGGATGTTGACAGGATACAAATAGAATGGGACCAAAAACACAGAGCAATCTGGCTCCAGCTCTTGCCTTTTTCCATATTCCTCTCCCTGAGGTAGGGTACCTTAGAGCCTCAGAAATTGTGGGTGAGAAGCAGGAACAGGTGGGTTGTGCCTCTGTGAACTCAGGTGTCTTGAACACCTTTGTCCGTACTGGTGATGTTAAAGCAGCATTTGTGGGTCATGATCATGTTAATGACTTTTGTGGGAAATCCAAGGGAATTTGGCTGTGTTATGGGGGTGGATTTGGATATCATGCCTATGGAAAAGCAGGATGGTCAAGACGAGCAAGAGTGATCATGGCTACTCTTGAAAAAGGTCAAAAGATGTGGCAGGGCGTCACAGATATAAGGACTTGGAAGCGCCTGGATGATGAAGAGTTAACTAAAATTAATGAACAATTACTATGGAGCAAACGGTAACTGAATTTCAGGTCCATTTCTTTTCATTTCAAGATCTGTTTCATTAGTTTATGGTATTCTTCTGTACAGTGCAACGGTTTAAAATGATCTAATTCTCAGGTTCAAGTTGATAGGTTTCTTCTTTGGCTTGATTTCAGTTCTTATTAATGAGACTATGTACAGAAATACCGAACATTTGTTCTTGGAGAGGACTCTATCTGAAATGCCTAGATTTTCATTTGGCCTTAACTATTTATAACCCCTGTATACTGCCCATTCAGTCTTTTAAAACTGGTAGGAAGCGATCAAGCTTCAAATATGATCCACCAGCTATTCCTTTGGAAGGTCAAGCCTTGAATCAAGTAATTTGCAACAGTATAGTAATTGTTATAACAAAAGATGACATCTTTGTGTATATTTTTTAATGTCCCCTGTTTGAAGCTTCTTAAATTAAATTATATTATAATCTTTTTATTAGTTTCTGATAGCTTCAGTTATTTGCACTTTTATATGGTCAATTGAAGTAAGAATTTATTACAACGTTCCACGAGGATGTGTTCCTGAAGGTCTAGGTGATATCTCTGATGGCCTGGACATCCCGAGGAGTTAGGGACTTGGTGAGGACATCCCCCTTTTGAGAATTGGACAGCCAACTCTAATTGGTGCATAAAAGTAGGAAAAGATATCTTGTAAGGAAAAATATGCTAAAACCTCCTAGAATGGTAAAAGGGTGAGGATTGCCATTGCAAATATGACATATTGCATTTACCTGCTTTTAGTTTGATTCAGTTATTTAAGTTCTAAATAGGCATCCCCAAAATTTGGCATAGTTTTGCTATCACAGGAAATGCATCCCCATGTCCTCACTTTCTCCCAAACTGGAAACTTTGAGAAACACCGCATTTTGAATACTGTAAAGATCCCCAAACTATATTTGATTTACCTTGGTCCTTACACTAGCTAGGTCTGCACCACTTAAGAGTGCTGTGCTAGTTTTATTACCTGGATGGATTTGCTTGCACACTTAGTTTGGTAAGATTTGTATACCTAGATCTTTCATCCCGAGGAGCCTGAAATTACCACTTTCCAATATAAGATAGCTTAATTACAGGGGATGATAAGACTTCAGGAGCTTACATTCTGAGGTTTTAACCTACCTTTACCTTTAGAGGTGGTCTATTTGAATTTTCCATAATCATAATATATAATAAGTCTGCTAGTAAACATATTACACAAGAAACTGTGACACTGTGTTTTAACTTTTAGGTATATAAGCAAACCTGGGTTGAAATACATAACAATGCACATGTGCCATGCAATATAGATCGCAATAGTTCAAAAGTTAAAATTCCACTTAATCTTGTGAAGACTAGTATAATAATGATTGTGAAACGGTTGTCCAGCTTATCTAGCTTTAATAAAATTAAGAACATGGTTTGGTCCTTAATCCCCCCACAGGATCATTATAACTTGAGTTCATTAGGTTTCACTCCAACATAGGATTCATTGCCCCTTAACTGTATAGTGTAGATATTAGATGACACATGCTAGCTCTTTTAATACTTTACCACGATATGCTTGAGATGATCCTTATTAGTCTGGTTAGTTTCCTCTTATCCATTATCTCATTTTAAGAGGCCTTAAACCTCCTTTAGAGAACCCTGTTCAGCCATTGAAACAATCAAAGAACAAAATTTTGTAAAATTCTGGCAATGACTAACAATATTACCATTTTATGTTAGGTTTTTGGTACCTTTGAAACAAACTTTCTCAAGAGAAGTTTATAC